>LPNX010670711.1:1037141-1103682 GCA_001517045.1 Pseudotsuga menziesii
GTTTTGAAGGCCTTCTTTCCACTAACATCAGACAGGAGGAGATCTGATTGTAATTTCTGATGCAGATCAGGTCCGTTAATTTCCTGAGTATGGCCATGATCATCATGTTGCCTGTGATAATTAATATCCATTGATGCAGGAGACTTCGATTCATGAGCAGGGAAAGGACGGGCTCCTGAACATTGCGCAATCATGCATAGAAGTATAGACAGACATGGTATAACTAGTGATCTGTAATTGGGCAATTAGCCGACGAAGAAGAATACGCTCCCAGTAAGGAGCTCGTAAACGGAATCATGAGTCGGGTTGCAACATTGGAATGGAAGTGTGTATAGGTGTTTTGATTTACTTACAAATATATATATAGAGAGAGAGAGACGTAAGATTATTAATTATTAAGCCGACTTGTATATATATATAAGCTGACTTTTTTATGTGACACGTGTCATCTCCACGTTGAGCACGGAATCACACTTCTACCTCATACCGGGCTGTAGAATGCGCCTCTCGGCGCAATGAAAGCTAACTCCAGCGAGATTTCCAACACAGTGCAATGTGCTTGATGGAAATGTTCTTGAGTTACATGGAAAACTACCTTATTAAAGCTAACACATATTAGATTTCACTCATCATGCCATGTTGTTAAAATGAAAGCTAACTCCAACTAGTTTTCCATCATGGTGTAATGAGCTAACACACATAAGCTTTCCTTTATAGTGACATGTTGTTAGAAGTAAAGATAACTCCAGCTACATTTCCATCATGGTGTAATTTATTTGATAACAATGGGGCTGTGTTAGATGGAAAACTACCTTATGAAAACTAACATATATTATCTTTACTCACCGTGCAATGCTTTAAGAATGAAAGCTAACTCTAGCTAGTTTTCCATCTGGTGCATTGTGGTTGATGACAATCTGGTTATGCTAGATGGAAAACTACATTATGAAAGCTAACACACATTAGATTTCACTCACCATACAACTATTTAAGGACGAAATCTAACTCCAGTTAGATTTCCATCATGGTGCAATGTGATCGATGATTATGTGGTTTCGTTAGATTGAAAACTACTTATGGTGGAGAAAGGCTTAATGTAGGATATGTTATAGTTTTGATAATTGATGTCATTGAACCACATTTGATTGTGGAAGATGTTGATGAAGGGGACTTACATCCATGGAAGATCATATATTTGAGGCATAACAAAGGTAAATCAAAATCTTGAAGCACATGTTAAGTGTTTTTGATAGTACATTGTTTTTTTTTTGGAGCAAATACTAAGTTTGTTTAATTTGCTGTATAGGTGCAAATGTCTCTTCTGCATTTTCTATTGGAGACCAAGGTAGATATTTTGTAATGTGGAGTGAAGGTGGGTGAAGGATCCATATTCAATACACATATTGGTCATAAAGTGCATGGAAGGATGGTAAATAAATGATATATAGTGGTTAACATTGAGAAGGTATTAAAACATGATGCTCTTCTGCCACATCCAACAGGATTTGAGAATACACTAGGGGGTGCATTGGGATCTTATGATATTTGGAAAGAATCAAATTTGGAAACTCATTGTCATGATCATCCAGTAAATACTCCCCAACATAGGCTTACATTCACATGTAAAAATGTTTCTCTTACACATGAAAGCACGGGAACAAGCATGTGCATTGCCAAATGAGCATAGTTAATGTCCATGAGGATGACATGGTTGAGGGTGAAATGTTAGGTGAAAATGAATTCAGTGTTTTTGTTGAAGACATAGATAGAAATTGTGAAAGATGTAGGATTGGGGATAATTATATACATTGTTGGGTTAGATGGCTAATAAATAAGTTGGTGGACAATGAAGGTGAGATTTTAAGGGTGAATGAAAATTTCAAGGAGGCACCCAAGGAAATGGCGGTATGGGATATTATAGAGGAAATAAGTCCCTTAAACACATGGGATGGTGATCTTTATAATGAAAAAGATCTAGACTCAATTGCTATGCACACAACGAAGCCATATAAAAGGATTAAATGAGTTGTGGCTACAAAAAAAGATGGAAACTTTCAAATACAAATAGATGAAGATAAAAAAATCTGACTTTTGGAAGCAGATGAATCCTACAAACAAGATTGTATTCAACATGTGGATAGGAAAGACATTGCAACTACTATAAGGGGTATGAAACTCTTAAATAAAAATGGCATTAGGGAATTTGTCTTGAATTTACTCCTTTCCAACACAATCATGTCAAAGAGCCATGGCCATGGCCTACCTCCTACTACTAGGAAAGTAAAGGACATGAGGTTTAATGGAGATATTATTTGTAAGAAATCATGGTACAAGATACATAATATTCCTCAAAGAACCTTCTATACTTACCAACATAATTTTCAACAAGGACATGTCAAAGGAATTCATGGTAACACCAACAAATGTAAAGCACTTGCACATATTGTGGCAGCCATAGAAATATTGCACAAAATTGTAATGGATAATTAAGATTTTTCATGAAACCAAACATGACAAGTTGAAGAAGATGGAATGTCTGCTCCTTTAAGATTGTTTCCATCAACGTACACCAAAATTTCTTTGTTAAAAGAGATCAATGAGGCTCTTAAAGAGCTCAATTTTCCATCAATATCAAAACCAACAATGAGCAAGATTTGGAATACTCATTTTCCAAATGTGGCATTCTCAAAGAACACTAAATTCAGTAAATGTAGGGAATGTATTGTTTTGAAAGAACAGATGAAGACATCGACTACAAAAGAGATGGAAGAAAAGGCGTGAGCTAGACTGAAGAAACATAACAAGATTGTTATGTGTGGAAGATATTGCTACTATGCCCACATAATTATGTTAGAGTGGTATCCAAAGGAATACTTGAGCATTATCCATGATAAAATGGACAAACAAAGACTTCAATCCCAAGATTACGTGTCAAATCGAAATCTGTTGCAGGAACAAACTTGGGTTTGTTGTTTACAGGTATGCTAACACATGGGCGTAGCACAGGCGGTTTTGGTCATTTCTCCCTACCATTTGTACACATGAGATCACAATTTACCATTACATCTATTGCAAAGTGCTTGAGGTACCTTGAAGACCCACGCCTTGATATGTATGGTGATTTGCTTTATGAGAGTGGAAGTTCAAGAAACCCACTTTCAAATGCATTACTTCAAAACTCTATTTACTCAAAATGTAGAGTGTACAAGTATGCTTTCCTATCTTAAAATGGAAGCTCAAAAAATCAAAAGCTTGATTTTAAACCTCTTCCTCCACATTTGTTGTTACAGTTGGACAATGCAGCTAGTGATAATAAGAGTTGTTATGTTTTCATGTTTCTATCACTATTAATTGCACTTGGTGTCTTCATCACTATTGAGGTTGGATTCTTGATTGTGGGGCACACCCATGAATACATAGATAGAACCTATGGAAGAATGTCTTCCAACTTGAAAAGTAAAGATATATATTCTTTACTTGAGATGATGGATACATATCGCACAATAGAAGAAAAATGAGGATTTCCACCTAAACTTATTGAAAAAGTGTATGACTTCAAAAGTTTTCCTAATGGGTACATCAAGGAGGGGGAAAATACAGTAGCTAGACATCTTAATGTCCAGTACATCCAATTTCTTGTACTCAATGATGTTCCAATTATGAGGTATAAAGAATCCATCAGAGACATTGAGTGGTCAAAACCAGTTGAGTTCTGGAATATAGATGATGAAGGTCGACCTATATTTCCCACAGGGAAGCCATCTTTCTTATGTCCCAAAGAAAATGATGTTTATTTAAAAGAACTAAAGGAATGAATAACATCATACATACAAATGTGGAAAGAGACTATTGGAAATGAAAATTAACCAATTGTTACAGAGGAATGTAATACAAAACTAGAGTATTGGAAAAGAGTTCTTGATGCATTAGATGGAATCTACAATCACCATACAGCCTTGGATGAAAGTGATTCTTCTTCAGATGATTTTTCGCCCAAGACAAGGAAAAATGTTAACATCGATGGTAATGCACTCCATGAAATATCAAGTATTATGGATGGGGGTTTTGATAATGTGACAGATGAACCGGTATATGTTGGACCTAGGTGCAACTAGCCAAATCCAACATTCGATCCTAGAATTGATGTTGAGAAGGAAAGATGTTGTTTTTTAGATCAAGAAATGAGGATGAAGGAGAGATGGTTTGGATGGAAAAATCCACCTCGGATATATTCTAGGACGATGACAGCGAGACCCTTCATGTAAAGATTGATTGGTGGCAACCTAGCTCAGGAAAATACAAGGTAAACATTTTAGAACAATATTGGGTACCAAATCCTGATGACACAGAACTTGGATCTATTCCAATTAATACCATATTTTGGGCATGGGTGCCAAAGAAATAAGATTGTAGGAAGACCAAGATAAATAAATGTGGTCTACAAGTTGTACTTGATATGCATGAGCAGATATAAGGAGATTAGGTGGAGATGATTCATGAATGCAATTTTTCTTTTTGAATGACTTTTAGTATACATGAAGAAACATTTTTCAATGTTTGTAGTATAATAAATACTCTTCACGTGACTTTTTGAAGAATTTTATATTATTTACCGCATATATGAAAATTTCACATCAAGTTCAATGTTAATTCATGTGATGATACTTTATGCGAATTAGATAACACCATTCAAATTTTAACTTTTCAATTTGTCTTTTAGATTAACACAACATCTCACTATATCAAATGTGCATAGTTATATTCATTAATGTATGTACACAACCCTTACCTTATAAATGTGGTTTACAAATTGTAATTGATTTGTTCGACTGAATATAAGGAGATTAAGTGGAGATGATTCATGAATGTAATTTTCTCTTTGAATGAGTTATTAATATACAAGAAGAAACATTTTTCAATGTTGGTTTTATATCAAATATTCGTCTTCAAACCTTTTTTTGAGTATTTTTATATTATTTGCTAATATGAAAATTTGGTTCAACTTCTATGTTAATTCATGTGATGGTACTTTATGTGAATTATATAACACCATTCAATTTTTAACTTTTCAATTTGTTTTTTACATAAACTCAACATGTCACTATATCAAATGTGCATAATCATATTCAATAATGAACCTTAAAACATCTTCTATACTTCCTCTATGAATAAATGTAAGGCACTTGCAATAAGGTTTGAAGTGACTTTTCCCTATTATTTGTTATTATAATTGATATAAATTTAATTGTTCTACTCTGTTGCATTCTAATTAATATTATATTTCCTTATGTAGACTTTAAAGTGGTGCGAACTTTGTACTAGTGCAATATACTATACTCAACAAAGACAAAGTAGTAACATTTTCAGAGTGTGGGCTTTCACAGTTTGTCATCATTATGAATGATTTTTTGGATTAAGTTGTTAGTGAGTTTTTCAAACCAACATTTCAAGTGGGCACTCCATGCATGATCGTCAGGGGAACAATGTAAAATTAATTATGGTTTGAAAAGCTTTCACATAGCTTAATCCCGAAAATCAATAGGCAAGTATTAACATTTAATGTCAATACTACATAAGTTAATAATAGTCACAACACAATATTAATATGTTGTTAAATAACTTTATATTATGTAAGAAATTTCTTACACAAATTATTAATAATTCACTAGTCAAATATTGGTGACTTTTGTCTTAATACTTAAATATAAATATTAATGATAATCAAAGTATATCATTAAATACATTTATAGGTAAAATTTCTCGCCTAAATATGTTATTCATAAAATCAACATTAATTAAGTTAGTTTTTAATACACCACCAGCACCACCAACATTAATAATAAATTATGTCTCTATTCTAATTCATAACTTATTTTAATCATTACTAAGATAAAACCTATTTTACTGTAAGTCATAAAAATATTTTCTCTTGTCCTCTATCAAGTGGTGTCATCTTCCAAAAATAAAACATCATACTCAAAAAAGACTTCAACCTAGACACATTACTTAACATAATTTCAATTAAATGAAATTCCAAGATAATAATAGCAACAAACATTGATTTTTAATGTCATTAAATAACTTTAATAATAATATGTAAAAAAATCTTCTGTAATCTATTTTTCATGATATAACCATTTATCAACTTAACTTTTATTAGAAAATATAAATAATAGTAATATAAATAAATTATATTTCTATTCTAACGCATAATTGTTTTTTAGCGTTAAAATAATAAACTTAGCATAGTAACACTTAATATATAATAGTTTTTCTTGTCACTTATAAAATGTTGCCAACCTTCTAATATATTACACCATGATACTCAACACATGCAATATTGCTTGCTATGTCGAGAATTAAAATTGTTATAGTAACAAACAAATTTATATTATGTCATTAAATAGTTATTAAATAGGTCATTCTAAAATATTTCCAGCCTTCTACTAGTATAGGAACTCAACACCAACAATGTACTAGTTACCATATCAAATTATAATTCAATTGCTTAATCATAGTAACATATACAATATTAATGTCATTACATAAACTTAATCGACTTACCATTTGATACAAACTATAGATAATATTAATGGAAATTATGTAAGGAATCAAAGTCTAAGAATTTCATCATTTTCAAAAGAATCAAAGTCTAAGATTTTCATCATTTTGATTTGTCACAAAGGATTAGAAAGGTGTAATTTAGGTGTTAACAAAATCCCTCTCCCCTCATGTTGTAAAGGGTGCTAGCTCAATGGAAGAGCACCTGCATTACAAGCAGGACGATGGTGGTTCGATTCCTCCGTGCCCTAACATAAATTAATAGATAATTTAAAATCTAACGATAATATAAATATTGTAAGATATCTATATTTTCAATATAAATATGCTCTTTTCAATTAAACACATTCTTCGAATACTTCATAAATAAATAATGAACACTTGCAATAATTAATTCAATTGGTTTTCCCCCTTTCCTCTTGTATATAAAAAAAGTCAAACTGTATTGCACTAATGCTTTTCTAGTTCATAATTGATTTTGATTGTTAAAATAATTAATATTAATAAACAAGAGATGATTTACTATCATCCAATATCATTAAATAAATTTATAGGTAAGAAATTTCTCACTTTAATCTATTATTCATAAAGTAAACATTCATCAACTTAGTTTTTAATACACTACCACTACCAACAATAATAATAATAAATTATGTTGCTACTTTAATTCATAATTTATTTTAATCATTACAAGGTTAAAACTTAGACTTTAAAGTCATAAAATATTTTCTCGTTTTGATTATAAGTGGTGCCAACTTCCAAAAATAAAACAACATACTCAACAAAGACAAAAATAATTACCATGACAATATTTATAATTGTTGTAATAACAAATACAATGTTGGTATTATGTTATAAAATAATTTAATCAACTTAACATTTAATACAAACTATAAATAATATTAATATAAATTATGTAAAGATTCAAAGGCTATGACTTTTTTCATTTTGAAAGAACTCAATCTAGCGGAAGTTCTAAATTCTAGATCCACTAAATAATTACAAATTTAATGAAATATGTGTTAAGGTTGTCTTTACATCCATTTGGTGTAAATACCATTTCATCATGGAAGCAAGTGCCATGATAGTTTTTATGGAAGTGTACCTTGATACTAGAGAAAATGTCTCTTCATAATCGATCCCCTTCTTTTTGAGAGAATCCTCTAGTCACAAATATTTCTTTGTAATTTTCAATACTTCCATCTGCAGCATGTTTTATCTTGTAGATCCATTTCGAAGATAGCACACTCGTGTTTTCTGGTTTGAGAACAATATCCCAAAAATCATTCTTCATGATCAACTGGTATTCTTCTGTCATTGCTTCAACCCATTCTTTTTTTTTTGCAGCTTCTTGATAGCTATTGGGTTCTTGGTCTACAAGATCACACATCAAAGCTACATAACTGGAATATGTCTTTGAGTGCTAGTTCTTGTGGAGCCTTATGGTGCTCCATATCTTTTTTCTTATTGTATGATTTCTCTTACCCAAGTAGGTTTTCTCTTTCGAAAGATATCCATAGTAAGGGGCTCTTGAGTCTCTAGCATGTCATGATCTTCTGATGCTACTATTTTAGGAGTGGGTTCAACTTCTTTGCTTCTAGAAGGTGCATCTTCTTTATGTACTTCTTCTAGTTGATACCTTCTAGATTTCTTAAGAGATACCTCATCATCGAAGTTTACATCCCTACTAATATCGATATGATGGAATCCTAAGATGTATATCCTGAAGGTGTAACTTCCCCGACCCTCTGACACACCAAACATCTAGGCAACTAGCCCCATGAACATGTACATACATATAAAGTGAAGGAAAATGCTTAAAACATCAAACATACTAATATGAATAATCATACATATACTCAATGGAAGCAAAACATACAATTCAGCATTTGAATGTTCATCAAAATTTATTGACTATAAATATGATTGCAAAAACATATTATTCAAGAATACTTATCTTATCAGAACTGTCCCACAACCAACTACGTCACTGCAACCTTCCACGCAACCATACGCCAACATGACCCTTAATCTCTTAGCAATGCTACCACCCCCAAGCTAGGCATGATCCCCCAAGGAATAAGGAACAAGCAGGCTTACACATAGCCAATGATAAACAAAACATGCCAAGCCAACACAGCTGGATTTGTCAGGCAGACAACAGACCAGCCAAGCCAACAATGTTCGGTTTATCAGGTCATCCAGAAGTTGGGAAAGGCTAAATGCTAATTTGGTGATCTCATTGAAGAGCTAAGAACACCTACACCAGAACTAGCCTGACTTCTAGGACAACCACACAAACCCAACACAAGCAAATCAGTCCTTTTCTCTGCTACACAATCCCTCAAGCCCTAACCTCCCTTCCAGTGCTATTTAGGGGTTGTGGAGAAGAAATCCAGCCCTCTAGATCTATCTGTGTGGTTCCCAAACCAACCAGGTTTGTCAAGCAAATTAGGCCCTCATCACCACCCCAATAGAGTCTGAATACCGACTGCTGCTTTCCTGCAGCCCAAACAAGAACTTCACAACTTGGACAGGGGAAGACAATCCCTGAGTCATTATTGGCCCTATCATGGCCAACACAACCCCACCACAACCTGAAATAGATACCACTATAGTTTGATAATGGAAAAGGAATAGCCTCTCTGCGTGAACGGAAGGGAAAACCACTTACTCAGACCAACAATTAGTGAGAGAAAAGAGAGCGAACCCCCACACATAGAATCGTGAATCCTTTTATCTTAGTTCTGCGTGAGGAAAATCGGGTGTCTCTGTGTGAGATGGGCAGTGAATAATTCCCGTGCATGAGGAATGAACAGCCAATAATGGAGAGAGTGGGAAGAAGGATCAGGCCTCCGAAATGGCGCATAAGGAAAATGACTCCCACCCCGTGCGTGTGACTAAACCAGCTGGTGGAGAGTGCATGGGGGAAATCCTACCACCCACCACTACCCAGAATTAACTTCCCTCAACTAACATAGGAGCTTAAGTGGTTGATCGACACATGGTTGATTGATACATGGATTTTCCCCATGGGTTCCAGGTAACAATCCCCCCCCTTATCCTTAGGAAATCATTTCCTTTTCAATATAGTTGCATCGACATAGCTGGTTGGGGTTCTTTTAATTAAAATGCATAGTTACATGATTCCACAACTTAATATGGGACATATATCCCGATATATTATCGGTAACAATTCCAAACACCGAAACATAATAGAACCAAATCGATGGTGGGGCCTTTTCCTTTAGCTCCGCACCGTGATTATTTCCAATATATATGTATCATGTATATTTAATGCATCGGGGTCAAAACCAGGGTGTTACATTCCCCCCCCCTTTAATAGCACTGTCCTCAGTGCTTTACAAAATTTGCAAAAAATGCTACATTGGTATCGCCTCAGTGTTTTACAGAATTGAACAAAAATGGATGCGCCAATCGCATGGCATCCTCTAGCTCCCACGTAGCCTCTTCATGTCCATAGTGCTCCCATTTTATCTTTACCTGCCCTATGGCTCGGTTCTGGAGCATTGTGACCTTCCGTGTCGAGGATGCGCATTGGATCAGTTTGAAACTCTCCCTCGGGTTCCACCTGAATCACATCCCAATTAATCGCATGGTTAGGATCATGTACATATTTATTAAGCAAATAAACATGAAAAACATGATGAGATATAGTACTAGCAGGAAATGAAAGTTTATATGCAACTGGCCCTATTCTTTCAAGCACTTCAAACGGTCCACAATATCTTGGTGACAGTTTGGCATAACTTTCAAGATTCAAGGAACTCTTCCTTGCCCTCACTCTGAGGTAGACATGATCCCCAACACTGAACTCCATATTCACTCTATGCTTATCTACATAGATTTTCCGTCTGTCCTGTGCTACTTTCAGATTCTACCTGATCTTTACAACCTCTTGCTCCATTTCCTTGAGCAATTCTGGTCCAAACACAACCTTTCTCACTGGATTATCCTAGGTCACTGGTGTCCTACATATTCTTCCATACAAAGCTTCATACGGACTCATCCCCAAGGATTTGTGCTATCCATTGTTATAAGAAAATGCTACCAAGTGTAAGTAATCTTCCCACTTGGTTGGTTTGTCCATCATGTACATGCGAAGCATATCTTCAAGCACCTAATTAACTCTCTCTATTTACCCATCTGTCTGAGGATGGTATGCAGTGCTGAAGTTTAGCTTTGTACCCAGATCTGCAAACAACCCCTTCCAAAAATTGGAAGTGAACTTGACATCTCGGCCTGAGACTATTTCTTTCGGCAATCCATGCAATTTGAAAATCTCCTTCATCAAGATCTTTGCAATGTCATTAGTCTTATGCGTAGACTTCACCAGTATAAAATGTGTTTCCTTAGTCAACTTTTCTACCACAGCCATGATGGAATCATGGTGTCTCCAAGTCATCAGCAATCCTATAATAAAATCCATGGAAATAAGTTCACATTTCCATTTCGGAACTAGCAAAGGCTGCAACAAGCCTACTGGATGTTGATCCTCCACCTTTACCTGTTGACATTTCATGCACCTTGAAATGTATTCATCCATGTCCTTTTTCATTCCTGGCCAAAAGTACTGCTTTATAGTGGTAGCAATTGTCTTCTGGTATCTTGGGTGACTGGAATACGGAGTTTGATCGATTTCATCCATAACAACTCTCCTCAAATCTGCTACATTCAGAATATAAATTATGCCTTTATAAGTAAGAAGTCCATATTCTTCCAATTTATATCCCTCATAGCTATTCTCAAGACATTGCAGCGGTAATTTGTATTTTACCAGCCCATACAATTCATCTCCGGTAGTACAATTAACAATCTGCTGACTCAAATCTGATTGGAAAATACTAAGAGATGCCAAATGCATTTCCTGCACCTTCCTGTTGAGTGCATCTGCTACCTTATTCTATTTTCCCTTTATGTGCTTGATTTCAAAATCAAATTCACATAAAAACTCCAGCCATATTGCTTACCTAACATTCAGAGTAGGCTGATCAAACAAATACTTCAGACCATAATGTTCTATCATGAGCTCAAATCTCCTACCCATCAAGTAATGTCTCCACATCTTGAGAGCATGTACTATTGCTACAAGCTCTAGATCATGAGTAGCATAGTTTTTCTCATGCTCCTTCAGCTTTCTCAACTCATAACATATCAGGTGGTTGTCCTACATAAGGACTCCTCCAAGCCCTTATCCACATACATCGATACACACCACAAAATATTTCTCTCAATCTGCAACTTTCAATACGGGTGCACTGGTGAGAAGATTATTCAACTGCTGGAAACTTTCTTCACACCTTGATGTCCATTCAAACTTTATCCCCTTCCTTTGCAAATAAGTGATGGCATGTGCAACTTTGGAGAATCCCTCAATGAATCTCATGTAGTATCCTGCAAGTCCCATAAAATATCTTACATCCGTTACATTTCTTGGAGTAGGCCAATTCATAATGGCTTCAATCTTTTCAGGGTCCACAAATATACCCTCTTTTGAGATAATGTGGCCCAAATACTAAATTCTATCTCTATAGAAGTCACACTTGCTCAGTTTTGCATAGAGTTGGTGCTCCTTGAGCAATTGCAATGTCAACCTCAAATGCTCTTCATGTTCTTCCTCATTCTTAGAATAAACAAGAATGTCATCAAGGAAAACAAGAACAAACTTGTCGAAATATCTGCTGAAGATGATATTCATAAGGCACATAAATGTAGTTGGTGCATTTGTGACACCAAATGGTACCACTACAAACTCATAATGACCATACCTTCTCCTGAAGGTTTCCTTATGAATGTCTTCATTCTTGATTCTCACCTGATGGTAACTAGACCTCAAGTCAATCTTGGAAAACACCTTTCCTCCTCTCATTTGATCAAAGAGGTCATCAATCCTAGCCAAATGATATTTATTCTTCACAGTAACCTTGTTCAACTATCTGTAATCAATGCACAACCTAAGTGTACCATCTTTCTTCTTTACGAACAGAACTGGTGCTCCCCAAGGAGACACACTCAGCCTAATATACTTATTTTACAACAAATCTTGCAGTTGCATATTCAACTCTAGCATATCTGGTGTACTCATCCTGTAGGGTGTCTTGGACACCGGTGCTGCTCTTGGCACAAGTTTAATTGTGAAATCAATGCCCCTTTTTGGAGTGATCCCTGGAATCTCATCAGGAAACACATCCTTGAATTCCTGTAACACCTGATAGTCCTCCAACCTAGGAGTTTCATCTCTTGTTGCCTCCAAAATATGAGATGTATACAACTGGCAACCCTTCCTACAGAAAATTTTCAACTGCGTTGCTGAAACCTGCCTTACTGATATTACCTTTGGAATACCTTTCATAACTACTAGGTTTCCTTCTTCATCCATGCATTCAAAAGTCTTGTTATAATAGTAAAGCTTTATCCTGTGAGCTTCTAACCAATCCATTCCAATGAGAACATCATAGGAACCAAGTGGTAGGACATTCCGATATGCACAAGTGATCAATCCATTCATAACCAATGGATATTTCTCTACCACTTCACTGACCTTTCTCTTAGTCCCAGTGGCTAGTTGAACTAACCAAAATTTCCTATGCCTTACTTTCTCAAAAGCACAAATCTCCACTACTCTAGGAGTAATGTAACTGTGAGTAGAACCAGGGTCAATCAAAATAGAAACATATTGTTCAACAATCTTACCTGCAACTTCAACCACCGTTTACTGGTGATCTTCATGGCGGTCCTCCAGTGCTACATAGATTCCAGGGACTGTCCTTGCTACTTGACCCAGTGTTTCTACTTCTTGAATGTTGTAAGCTGGTCTTACATTCTCATTCTTGAGTGGACAATATCTGCGCAAGTGGGGTCCTTCACATTTCCAACATTTGAGTGGTCTTTTATTCTGTTTTGGATCTTTAGGATTTTCTCCTGTTGCTCCAACTGGATTACTTTCATCTTGGGATGGACGCTTCTACTGATTCTTGAATCTAGAAGGTTTGAAACATTTCTTTCTTTGGTTAAACTTCTCATTCTTCTTGTCCTTCCATGCCATATGGTAATAAGTTTTACCTCTGCTTTGCTCATAGCAATACTTAGCCTTACTTATTGCTTCTTCAATAGTTCTAGGTTCATAAAAATCAATTCTATCTTTGTAAGACTGAGGCAACCCACTCAGAAACTACTGGACCTTCACTTTTTCATCCCAGATGTAGCGGACACACCTCAACAGCTCCAAAAACTTATTTGCATACTCTTCCATGGTCTGCTGTCCCAATCTCAGCTAATGGAATTATTTGATCTTGTCATCATAACACCTGTCAGAGAGGTATGTCTACTTGAAATAATTCTTGAACTGTTTATCCTTCATTCTCCTTTCACTGATCCTCTTTACTTGCTTGAAGTGTTCCCACCAAATGGATGCTCTTCCATTCAGATTGAATATGGAAACTCTTGTCTTCATGTTTCCTGAATAATCCTGCACTTGAAAGTACTTATTTATCCCAAGAAGCCAAGCTTCAGCCTTTTGTCCAGCCTTTATCTTACCATCAAATGTAGGAGGTTTAGGTTTCTTAAATTCATCCCAAGAGCGATCCCTATGGTGTTTCCTTATTTTCCTTTTATGAGAATATGAACTCATATCCCCGCTGGATTATTTAGAGTCAAATGATCCACTAGAAGTCCTTCTCCTTCTCCTACTATTGCTCTTACTTCCTTCTAGTTGTGATGTACCTCATCCAGAGTCTATCTTTCTTTGCAAGTCTATTAAACTCTGCAACATGGCAGCATTCAACTGATGTTGTTCTTCTTGGGATTTAACCAAGCTTCTCATGGTGGCTGTAACATCTAACGGTGTCTCTTGGAATATCCTTCCATTAGACTCTATGTCATCATTTCCATTATAGAAATTTTCTCCCATGGCATCTCCCACACGCTCATAAGAATCTCGAGCATCATATCCATCAGGGGTTTTCATAACTGAATCACCACTTACCTACCAACTGCAATTTCTGAAATACTACCCTTGAAGGTGACTATGATTCTGCAAATGCGTTAGATAGAAAAACTGTTAGATGCATACCTTGATAATAATAATAAAAAGAAGAACTACTTACCTTCTCCTCAAAAAATCATAAAATAACCATTTTTCTTAAACATAAAATCTTCTTTATTTCTAGACTTGTAATCCACTGAAAATCTGCTGAAATCCCACTGAAAGATAGTAAAAAAATTGCTTGAAAATCATTGAGAATTCCCTTGAAAAACCCAAATTTCCATTGCCCCAATCAGACCTCTTCCCAACTAAATTTCTGACACTTCGGAGGTCAAAACACCTATTTTTCTCCGCTGCTCATCGACGGTCTGTTCATCTATTTATCTCCAGCGTGTTAGATCCGTAGTTGTCTAGGATTTTGAACTTTATCGGCGATGCCAGGGACTGTCCATCAGTGGTCAAACAACTAACATTTTCCATAATATCGGACCTTCAATCATCTAAGCTTCCGAACTTTATCGACGATGCCAAGGACTGTTCATCGGGTCTCTTCCCCACTAAAACTCTGACATTTCGACGATGCCAACAGCAAGTTTCCTCTGGCACTCATCAACAGCCATAATAACTAACCCTTTTCATTGTATCAGCAGTTTCAACAACTATATTTTTTTTGGTCCCGGGTTTCCTTTAATGTACCAACAAAACCCCTAGCTCACCGGCCCTTTCGGCGACAGACCGCAGGACAGTCTGAAGTCTCACCCGAAGTGATCTTGGATGGGTTGGTTGAGGAATAAGTGTCATCAGTCAGGTTCTGTAGCATCCTGCTGGTCACGTGACTCTTCCTAGTTAGCGGGATCTTTCTATGATGGTGACCTCTCTTACTCTCTGGTCCTGGTAGGGAGCGATCTCTTATCGCATCGTCGATGCTAGTGCGATGCACAAACTATCTCCTCTGCTTGGCTCTTAACCCGTGATATGTCACACCACAGTTCCTCCAGTAGTGTGATATTTCCTTTCTATACGATGATATCCTTTACGGTAGGGCTACAATATGACTCTCATGATCCAATGGTTGCTCTGATAGTATAATAGTTAAGCTAACAGCCTCACTTAGACTCCTACAGTCTAATATACTTAACATCAACTATGCTCAACTTGCTGAACTAGTATACAGAAATCACTTAACACTGTAACTGCAACTATTGCGGATCAAGTACTGAGAACTCATATACAGAATACTTAACAGGTTCAACTCATAGTAATATTCCATGCTTCTGTAACTAAAGATAGCATACATTTACTCATTCATTAACTGGTAGTAAATTTCATGTAATGAATAACAAATAACAGATAAATAAAGCACAATCACATGAATAGTCGCACAACACACTGATTTACATGGTTCTCCTCCAAGGGTGAATTTATGTCCACAGGAACTGGTTTTTATATTATATCTTGAGAGAGTAAACACCGTTCCGCTACTACCTAATATGCAGCTTGATATCTCTTGGAAAACTCCGCGCACACTGCCAGGAACCCTTCTCTCTTAGATCTCTTCTCTTACAATATACTCTTCTTCTCTCTCTCTCTATCTCTCAATCCCTGCAGATTGTTCAATCTCTACGGATTGTTCAATCCCTGTGGATTGTTACATACATGCTCTTAGAGCCAACTACTAGTTACACTAAGATAACTACTAACTGAATAACAAAACCAGAGCTTAACTCTTACAATACTAAGACACTAGAGACACTCAGCTAGATAAATGACTCAGAAGACTAACTGTCTAACTGTCTAAACATCTACCCAAATGTCTAACTAATTTTCTAACCTTTTACAATACAAAATACATCCTTATGTAGGTGGCCCGAAGGTCTCGCCATTACAACACTGTGGGCCTGTCCCGACAGTAACCCCAAAAAACCTAACTGTGAATGTCGGCCTATCTGTACTTGAACTGCCGCTTTCCATCACACCACAGCTTTCTGCAGTCTTCCACGGTTCCCAGCGCTGATCATGGGTATGGGCGCCGCTTCCTCAGTCGCTCCGCTTCTTTCCTTCGTCTTCAATGCATCGGCTCATTGCTCCTTTTCCTTTATGAGGGTAGCCGATCCCTCCTGTCTTCGCCGCTGCCTTAAGTGCAGTGTTTGATCTCTCTCTTCTCAGTTGCTCAGGTACTATTCTAATTTCACTTCCATGTCCCGATGTAGTAGCTTTTCCTGTAGCTGTGGGACCCTACTCCAACAGTCCCCTAACACCTACTTGTGGCTCATTCCTGAGCCACTAACAGCTGGCTTCTCCTGCTGTAGCTTCTCCTTGGATTCCTGCAAAGTTCTTGTGAGTCTCACTCGAATTCCTGCGACTTCGTTGTTGATAGCTTCGACACACTCTTGTGACGTTTCCAACATAGCTTGACTAATGCTGGAGTCTTCTATAATTTCATCAATTTCACTCTTGCTGGTAGTGAACTCCTTGACCTTCTGCTCAGCCGCATCGATTAGCTCTGCAATCTGGATGGAGAACAATTGCGCATCTGACAAATTATCCTCTAAATTACTTGGTTCTTCTCTTGAATCTATTCGCGATAGATGATCCGGTCTGGCATTTAATATTCCTAGTTTTACAATGATTTCAAAATCATACTCCTGAAATAGAAGTAACCATCTGTAGATCCTCCCCCCTAACAATGGCTTATTGACCAAGTACTTTAAAGAGGAATGTTCAGTGAACATCTTGAATGGGGTACCCAACAGTTTGTGTCTGAACTACTATAGAGCATACACCATCACTAATCCTTCTCGTTCTGTAGTGGTGTAGTTCGTTTCTACTGTAGATATCTTTCTGTTAGAATAACATGATCGGATGATCGATGCACCCTTCTCCCGGCTGCATTAAGACAATGCCCAGTGCGATGCCAGATGCATCCACATGAACATGAAATGGCTTATTCCAATCGGGGAATACTAAGATGGGTGTTGTAACCATATTCTCTTTAAGTGTATCTAATCTTTTCTGGCATTCCTCATTCCATAGGAATTTCATGTCTTTCTTTAACAGCTTTTCCATAGGTGTTGTGATCTTTGCATAACCCTTGATGAATTTTCTATAGTATCTGGTATGACCAAGTACTATCCTCAACTACTTGACTAAGTTGGGTGCTGGTAGAGGTACAATGATGGCAATCTTTGTGGGATCTACCACCAAGTGGTAGGACATTCCGATATACACAAGTGATCAATCCATTCATAACCAATGGATATTTCTCTACCACTTCATTGACCTTTCTCTTAGTCCCAGTGGCTAGTTGAACTAACCAAAATTTCCTATGCCTTACTTTCTCAAAAGCACAAATCTCCACTACTCTAGGAGTAATGTAACTGTGAGTAGAACTAGGGTAAATCAAAATATAAATATATTGTTCAACAATCTTACCTGCAACTTCAACCACCGTTTACTGGTGATCTTCCTGGCGGTCCTCCAGTGCTACATAAATTCTAGGGACTGTCCTTGCTACTTGACCTAGCATTTCTACTTCTTGAATGTTGAAAGCTAGTCTTACATTCTCATTCTTGAGTGGACAATATCTGCGCAAGTGGGTTCCTTCACATTTCCAACATTTGAGTGGTCTTTTATTCTGTTGTGGATCTTTAGGATTTTCTCCTGTTGCTCCAACTGGATTACTTTCATCTTGGGATGGATGCTTCTACTGATTCTTGAATCTAGAAGGTTTGAAACATTTCTTTCTTTGGTTAAACTTCTCATTCTTCTTGTCCTTCCATGCCATATGGTAATAAGGTTTACCTCTGCTTTGCTCATAGAAATACTTAGCCTTACTTATTGCTTCTTCAAGAGTTCTAGGTTCATAAAAATCAATTCTATCTTTGTAAGACTGAGGCAACCCACTCAGAAACTATTGGACATTCACTTTTTCATCCCAGATGTAGCGGACACACCTCAACAGCTCCAAAAACGTATTTGCATACTCTTCCATGGTCTGCTGTCCCAATCTCAGCTAATGGAATTCTTTGATCTTGTCATCATAACACCTGTCAGAGAGGTATTTCTACTTGAAATAATTCTTGAACTGTTTCCCCTTCATTCTCCTTTCACTGATCCTCTTTGCTTTCTTTAAGTTTTCCCACCAAATGGATGCTCTTCCATTCAGATTGAATATGGAAACTCTTGTCTTCATGTTTCCTGAATAATCCTGCACTTGAAAGTACTTATTTATCCCAAGAAGCCAAGCTTCAGCCATTTGTCCAATATTTATCTTACCATCAAATGTAGGAGGTTTAGATTTCTTAAATTCATCCCAAGAGCGATCCCTATGGTGTTTCCTTATTTTCCTTTTATGAGAATATGAACTCATATCCCCACTGGATTATTTAGAGTCAAATGATCCACTAGAATTCCTTCTCCTTCTCCTACTACTGCTCTTACTTCCTTCTAGTTGTGCTGTACCTCATCTAGAGTCTATCTTTCTTTGCAAGTTTGTTAAACTCTGCAACATGGCAGCATTCAACTGATGTTGTTCTTCTTGGGATTTAACCAAGCTTCTCATGGTGGCTGTAACATCTGACGGTGTCTCTTGGAATCTCCTTCCATTACACTCTATGTCATCATTTCCATTATAGATATTTTCTCCCATGGCATCTCCCACATGATCATAAGAATCTTGAGCATCATATACATCAGGGGTTTTCATAACTGAATCACCACTTACCTACCAACTGCAATTTCTGAAATACTACCCTTGAAGGTGACTATGATTCTACAAATGTGTTAGATAGAAAAAATGTTAGATGCATACCTTGATAATAATAATAAAAAGCAGAACTACTTACCTTCTCCTTGAAAAATCATAAAATAACCATTTTTCTTAAACATAAAATCTTCTTCCTTTCTAGACTTGTAATCCACTGAAAATCTGCTGAAATCCCACCGAAAGTTAGTAAAAAAATTTCTTGAAAATCACAGAGAATTCCCTTGAAAAACCCAAATTTCCATTGGCCCAATCAAACCTCTTCCCAACTAAATTTCTGACACTTCGGAGGTCAAAACACCTATTTTTCTCCGCTGCTCATCGACGGTCTGTTCATCTATTTCTCTCCAGCGTGTTAGATGCGTAGTTGTCTAGGCTTTTGAACTTTATCGGTGATGCCAAGGACTGTCCATCAGCGGTCAAACAACTAACATTTTCCATAATATCGTACCTTCAATCATATAAGCTTCCGAACTTTATCGACAATGCCAAGGATTGTTCATCGGGTCTCTTCCCCACTAAAACTCTGACATTTCGACGATCCCAACAGCAAGTTTCCTCTGGCGCTCATCAACAGCCATAATAACTAACCCTTTTCATTGTATCAGCAGTTTCAACAACTATATTTTTGTTGGTCCCGGGTTTCCTTTAATGTACCAACAAAACCCCTAGCTCACCGTCCCCTTTCGGTGACAGACCGCAGGACAGTCTGAAGTCTCAACCGAAGTGATATTGGATGGGTTGGTTGAGGACTAAGTGTCATCAGTCAGGTTCTGTAGCATCTTGGTGGTCACGTGACTCTTCCTATTTAGTGGGATCTTTTTACGATGGTGACCTCTCTTACTCTCTGGTCCTGGTAGGGAGCAATCTCTTATCGCATCGCCGATGCTAGTGCGATGCACAAACTATCTCCTTTGCTCGGCTCTTAACCCGTGATATGTCACACGACAGTTTCTCCAGCAGTGTGATATTTCCTTTCTATACGGTGATATCCTTTATGATAGGGCTACAATATGACTCTCATGGTCCAATGGTTGCTCTCATAGTATAATAGTTAAGCTAACAGCCTCACTTAGACTCCTACAGTCTAATATACTTAACATCAGCTATTCTCAACTTGCTGAACTAGTATACAGAAATCACTTAACACTGTAACTGCAACTATTGCGGATCAAGTATTGAGAACTCATATACAGAATACTTAACAGGTTCAACTCATAGTAATATTCTATGCTTCTGTAACTAAAGATAGCATACATTTACTCATTCATTAACTGGTAGTAAATTTCATGTAATGAATAACAAATAACAGATAAATAAAGCACAATCACATGAATAGTCACACAACACACTGATTTACATGGTTCACCTCCAAGGGGGAATTTACGTCCATAGGAACTGGTTTTTATATTATATCTTGAGAGAGTAAACACAGTTCCGTTGCAACCTAATATGCAGCTTGAGATATTTTGGAAAACTCCGCGCACACCGCCAGGAACCCTTCTTTCTTAGATCTCTTCTCTTACAATATATTCTTCTTCTCTCTCTCTCTATCTCTCAATCCCTGCAGATTGTTTAATCCCTGCGGATTGTTCAATCCCTGTATATTGTTACATACATGCTCTTAGAGCCAGCTACTAGTTACACTAAGATAACTACTAACTGAATAACAAAACCAGAGCTTAACTCTTACAATACTAAGACACTAGAGACACTCAGCTAGCTAAATGACTCAGAAGACTAACTGTCTAACTGTCTAAACATCTACCCAAATGTCTAACTAATTGTCTAACCTTTTACAATACAAAATACATCCTTATATAGGTGGCCCGAAGGTCTCGCCATTACAACACTGTGGGCCTGTCCCGACAGTAACCCCAAAAACCCTAACTGTGAAAGTTGGACTATCTGTACTTGAACTCCCGCTTTCCATCACACCACATCTTTCTGCAATCTTCCACGGTTCACGGCGCTAATCATGGGTATGGGCGCCACTTCCTCAGTCGCTCTGCTTCTTTCCTTCGTCTTCAATGCATCAGCTTGTTGATCCTTTTCCTTTATGAGGGAAGCTGATCCCTCCTATCTTCGCCGCTACCTTAAGTGCAGTGTTTGAGCTCTCTCTTCTCAGTCGCTCAGGTACTATTCTAATTTGAATTCCATGTCCCGATGTAGCAGCTTTTCCTATAGCTGTGGGACCCTACTCCAATAGTCCCCTAACACCTACTTGTGGCTTGTCCCTGAGCCACTAACAGTTGGCTTCTCCTGCTGTATCTTCTCCTTAAATTCCTGCAAAGTCCTTGTGAGTCTCACTTGAATTCCTGCGACTTCGTTGTTCATAGATTTGACACACTCTTTTTCCATTTACAACATAGCTTGACTAATGCTGGAGTATTCTGTAATTTCATCAATTTCACTCTTGTTGTTAGTGAACTCCTTGACCTTCTGCTCAGCCGCATCGATTAGCTCTGCAATCTGGATGGAGAACAATTGCACATCTGACAAGTTATCCTCTAAATTACTTGGTTCTTCTCCTGAATCTATTCACGATAGATGATCCGGTCCGGCATTTAATATTCCTGGTTTTACAATGATTTCAAAATCATACTCCTGAAATAGAAGTAACCATCTGTAGATCCTTCCCCGTAACACTGGCTTATTGACCAAGTACTTTAAAGAGCAATGGTCATTGAACATCTTGAATGGGGTACCCAACAGGTAGTGTCTGAACTTCTATAGAGCATACACCATAGCTAATCCTTCTCATTCTCTAGTGGTGTAGTTCTTTTCTACTGTAGATAGCTTTCTGTTAGAATACACGATCGGATGATCGATGTACCCTTCTCGCGGTTGCATTAAGACAATGCCCAGTGCGATGCCAGATGCATCCACATGAACATGAAATGGCTTATTCCAATCGGGGAATACTAAGATGGGTGCTGTAACCATATTCTCTTTAAGTGTATCTAAGCTTTGCTGGCATTCCTCATTCCATAGGAATTTCATGTCTTTCTTTAACAGCTTTTCCATAGGTGTTGTGATCTTTGCATAACCCTTGATGAATTTTCTATAGTATCTAGTATGACCAAGTACTGTCCTCAAATACTTGACTAAGTTGGGTGCTGGTAGATGTACAATGATGGCAATATTTGTGGGATCTACCACCAAGTGGTAGGACATTCCGATATACAAAAGTGATCAATCCATTCATAACCAATGGATATTTCTCTACCACTTCACTGACCTTTCTCTTAGTCCCAATGGCTAGTTGAACTAACCAAAATTTCCTATGCCTTACTTTCTCAAAAGCACAAATCTCCACTACTCTAGTAGTAATGTAACTGTGAGTAGAACCAGGGTCAATCAAAATAGAAACATATTGTTCAACAATCTTACCTGCAACTTCAACCACCGTTTACTGGTGATCTTCCTGGCGGTCCTCCAGTGCTACATAAATTCCAGGGACAGTCCTTGCTACTTGACCCAGCGTTTCTGCTTCTTGAATGTTGTAAGCTGGTCTTACATTCTCATTCTTGAGTGGACAATATCTGCACAAGTGGGGTCCTTCACATTTCCAACATTTGAGTGGTCTTTTATTCTATTGTGGATCTTTAGGATTTTCTCCTGTTGCTCCAACTGGATTACTTTCATCTTGGGATGGATGCTTCTACTGATTCTTGAATCTAGAAGGTTTGAAACATTTCTTTATTTGGTTAAACTTCTCATTCTTCTTGTCCTTCCATGCCATATGGTAATAAGGTTTACCTCTGCTTTGCTCATAGCAATACTTAGCCTTACTTATTGCTTCTTCAAGAGTTCTAGGTTCATAAAGATCAATTCTATCTTTGTAAGACTGAGGCAACCCACTCAGACACTATTGGACCTTCACTTTTTCATCCCAGATGTAGCGGACACACCTCAACAGCTCCAAAAACTTATTTGCATACTCTTCCATGGTCTGCTGTCCCAATCTCAGCTAATGGAATTCTTTGATCTTGTCATCATAACACCTGTCAGAGAGGTATTTCTACTTGAAACAATTCTTGAACTGTTTCCGCTTCATTCATCTTTCACTGATCCTCTTTACTTGCTTGAAGTGTTCCCACCAAATGGATGCTCTTCCATTCAGATTGAATATGGAAACTCTTGTCTTCATGTTTCCTGAATAATCCTGCACTTGAAAGTACTTATTTATCCCAAGAAGCCAAGCTTCAGCCTTTTGTCCAGTCTTTATCTTACCATCAAATGTAGGAGGTTTAGATTTCTTAAATTCATCCCAAGAGCGATCCCTATGGTGTTTCCTTATTTTCCTTTTATGAGAATATGAACTCATATCCCCGCTGGATTATTTAGAGTCAAATGATCCACTAGAAGTCCTTCTCCTTCTCCTACTACTGCTCTTACTTCCTTCTAGTTGTGCTATACCTCATCCAGAGTCTATCTTTCTTTGCAAGTCTGTTAAACTCTGCGACATGGCAGCATTCAACTGATGTTTTTCTTCTTGGGATTTAACCAAGCTTCTCATGGTGGCTGTAACATCTGACGGTGTCTCTTGGAATCTCCTTCCATTAGACTCTATGTCATCATTTCCATTATAGACATTTTCTCCCATGGCATCTCCCACACGCTCATAAGAATCTCGAGAATCATATCCATCAGGGGTTTTCATAATTGAATCACCACTTACCTACCAACTGCAATTTCTGAAATACTACCCTTGAAGGTGACTATGATTCTGCAAATGTGTTAGATAGAAAAACTGTTAGATGCATACCTTGATAATAATAATAAAAAGCAGAACTACTTACCTTCTCCTCGAAAAATCATAAAATAACCATTTTTCTTAAACATAAAATCTTCTTCCTTTCTAGACTTGTAATCCACTGAAAATATGCTGAAATCCCACAGAAAGATAGTAAAAAAATTGCTTGAAAATCGCAGAGAATTCCCTTGAAAAACCCAAATTTCCATTGGCCCAATCAGACCTCTTCCCAACTAAATTTCTGACACTTCGGAGGTCAAAACACCTATTTTTCTCCGCTGCTCAATCGACGGTCTGTTCATCTATTTCTCTCCAGCGTGTTAGATCCGTAGTTGTCTAGGATTTTGAACTTTATCGGCGATGCCAAGGACTGTCCATCAGTGGTCAAACAACTAACATTTTCCATAATATCGGACCTTCAATCATCTAAGGTTCTGAACTTTATCGACGATGCCAAGGATTGTTCATCGGGTCTCTTCCCCACTAAAACTCTGACATTTCGACGATCCCAATAGCAAGTTTCCTCTGGCGCTCATCAACAGCCATAATAACTAACCCTTTTCATTGTATTAGTAGTTTCAACAACTATATTTTTGTTGGTCCCAGGTTTCCTTTAATGTACCAACAAAACCCCAAGCTCACCGGCCCTTTCGGCGACAGACCGCAGGACAGTCTGAAGTCTCACCCGAAGTGATATTGGATGGGTTGGTTGAGGAATAAGTGTCATTAGTCAGGTTCTGTAGCATCCTGGTGGTCGCACGACTCTTCCTAGTTAGCGGGATCTTTCTATGATGGTGACCTCTCTTACTCTCTGGTCCTGGTAGGGAGCGATCTCTTATCGCATCGCCGATGCTAGTGCGATGCACAAACTATCTCCTCTGCTCGGCTCTTAACCCGTGATATGTCACACCATTGTTCCTCCAGCAGTGTGATATTGCCTTTCTATATGGTGATATCCTTTACGGTAGGGCTAGAATATGACTCTCATGGTCCAATGGTTTCTCTCATAGTATAATAGTTAAGCTAACAGCCTCACTTATACTCCTACAGTCTAATATACTTAACATCAACTATGCTCAACTTGCTGAACTAGTATACAGAAATCACTTAACACTGTAACTGTAACTATTGCGGATCAAGTACTGAGAACTCATATACAGAATACTTAACAGGTTCAACTCATATTAAGATTCCATGCTTCTGTAACTAAAGATAGCATACATTTAATCATTCATTAACTGGTAGTAAATTTCATGTAATGAATAACAAATAATAGATAAATAAAGCACAATCACATGAATAGTCGCACAATACACTGATTTACATGGTTCACCTCCAAGGGGGAATTTACGTCCACGGGAACTGGTTTTTATATTATATCTTGAGAGAGTAAACACAGTTCCGCTGCAACCTAATATGCAGCTTGACATCTTTTGTAAAACTCCGCGCACACCGCCAAGAACCCTTCTCTCTTAGATCTCTTCTCTTACAATATACTCTTCTTCTCTCTCTCTCTATCTCTCAATCCCTGAAGATTGTTCAATCCCTGCGGATTGTTCAATCCCTGTGGATTGTTACATACATGCTCTTAGAGCCAGCTACTAGTTACACTAAGATAACTACTAACTGAATAACAAAACCAGAGCTTAACTCTTACAATACTAAGACACTAGAGACACTCAGCTAGCTAAATGACTCATAAGACTAACTGTCTAACTGTCTAAACATCTACCCAAATGTCTAACTAATTGTCTAACCTTTTACAATACAAAATACATCCTTATATAGGTGGCCCGAAGGTCTCGCCATTACAAAACTGTGGGCCTGTCCCGACAGTAACCCCAAAAACCCTAACTGTGAAAGTCGGCCTATTTGTACTTGAACTTCCGCTTTCCATCACACCACAGCTTTCTGCAGTCTTCCACGGTTCCCAGCGCTGATCATGGGTATGGGCACCGCTTCCTCAGTTGCTCCGCTTCTTTCCTTCGTCTTCAATGCATTAGCTCGTTGCTCCTTTTCCTTTATGAGGGTAGCTAATTCCTCCTGTCTTCGTTGCTGCCTTAAGTGCAGTGTTTGAGCTCTCTCTTCTCAGTCGCTCAGGTACTATTCTAATTTGACTTCCATGTCCCGATGTAGCAGCTTTTCCTGTAGTTGTGGGACCCTACTCCAACAGTCCCCTAACACCTACTTGTGGCTTGTCCCCGAGCCACTAACAGTTGGATTCTCCTGCTGTAGCTTCTCCTCGGATTCCTGCAAAGTCCTTATGAGTCTCACTCGAATTCCTGCGACTTCGTTGTTCATAGCTTCGACACACTCTTGTGTCGTTTCCAACATAGCTTGACTAATGCTGGAGTCTTCTGTAATTTCATCAATTTCACTCTTGCTGGTAGTGAAATCCTTGACCTTCTGCTCAGCTGCATTGATTAGCTATGCAATCTGGATGGAGAACAATTGCGCATCTGACAGATTATCCTCTAAATTACTTGGTTCTTCTCCTGAATCTATTCGCGATAGATGATCCGGTCCGGCATTTAATATTCTTTGTTTTACAATGATTTCAAAATCATACTCCTGAAATAGAAGTAACCATCTGTAGATCCTTCCCCCTAACACTGGCTTATTGAACAAGTACTTTAAAGTGGAATGGTCAGTGAACTTCTTGAATGGGGTAACCAACAGGTAGTGTCTGAAATTCTATAGAGCATACATCATAGCTAATACTTCTCATTCTATAGTGGTTTAGTTCTTTTCTAATGTAGATAGCTTTCTGTTAAAATACACGATCGGATGATCGATGCACCCTTCTCCCGGTTGCATTAAGACAATGCCCAGTGCGATGCCAGATGCATCCACATGAACATGAAATGGCTTATTCCAATCGGGGAATACTAAGATGGGTGCTGTAACCATCTTCTCTTTAAGTGTATCTAAGCTTTGCTAGAATTCCTCATTCCATAGGAATTTCATGTCTTTCTTTAACAACTTTTCCATAGGTTTTGTCATCTTTGCATAACCCTTGATGAAATTTCTATAGTATCTGGTATGACCAAGTACTATCCTCAACTACTTGACTAAGTATGGTGCTGGTAGATGTACAATGATGGCAATCTTTGCGGGATCTACCATCAAGTAAACAATGTGACCCAACAAAATACCAAATGGTGCACAGAATATACATTTCTTCAAGTTAAGAGAAATCTGATATTTCCTACATTTCTCTAACATCAGCCTTAGATCTCCTATATGCTTGTCGATTAATCCAAATACAGTCCAATCATCAAAATAGACTTCTAAGAATTTATGGATGTATTCCTTGAATACATCAACTACTACTCTAGAAAAGATAGCTGGTGCATTTTTAAGACCAAAGGGCATTACCGTATACTAGAATGAGCCCCATTCTATCGCAAAGGTGGTCTTATGTCGATCCTCAGGATGGATTCTGATCTGGTGGTAGCCTGAAAAGCCATCAGTGAAGGATTAGACCTCCTGTCCTCCCACGTTGTCTAAAACCTCATCAGTAAACGGTG
Organism: Pseudotsuga menziesii; assembly: GCA_001517045.1. Lineage (NCBI taxonomy): Eukaryota > Viridiplantae > Streptophyta > Pinopsida > Pinales > Pinaceae > Pseudotsuga > Pseudotsuga menziesii. The sequence goes on from LPNX010670711.1 coordinate 1,064,759, forward strand.
TCAAAAATGGGTCATGAAGTGATGCATCATTGAGTTTGCGCAAATCAACACAAATCCCGATTTCTCCTTTAGTTTTCTTTTCTTGCAAAACCATGGGACTAACCCATTCGTTTTCTTCTACTAGATCAATGATGCCTGCTACTAGCATCTTATCTATCTCATCCTTAACTTTTTCTTTATAGCGAGGATTCAATCTGTATGGACACTGCTTAACTGGCCTAGCATCCTCTTTCAATGGGATCCACATTACTCCCAGATCTCCTATTATTCCCTTCATCTCTGTGAACTTAGTAGGAAATAGGTCCTAATAGTCGTGTAAAAGATCTGCAATGCATCCTACTGTTTCATCATCCCAATAATCTCCAATAGAGGAACAATTTGGTTCTATTTCTGTGCCAATATTGATCTTTTTAATCTTGATAGGTTCTGTGATAGCTGGGATCTTGAGTTTTGGTCCATCAACATCGTGAGTCCCTTCTGACTCTGGAATGTTGATGCTACGAGGATTCTCATCCTCATCATCTGGCTCTACTGGGAAGTTGTAGCACTCTACCGCATGTTGCAACTGGATAGCCCAATCAGATTGAGCTGAGACTGATTGGGTACAGTCATCAAATATCTTAGTCTTTATAACGTCCAGGTCCTGATCAATACATGGATACTCAGATTCAAAAGTGAAAGTGAGTAAAAAACATCTATCATGAGTGGCCATGTGATGGTTCCTATGCGCAACTTGGTTTTCGCGTACCAGTTCCTTGGAACTGTGTCTAAAGTGTGAATGAATAGGTGAACCCATTCATCCTCTGGAATTTCTGACCAATTCTGTTCACAAATCTGAATATCTGACCTGGGGTCACTTTCTCCTATATATTTCTGTTGTAAGGGTTCCTTGTCATTAGAGAACCTGATTGCCATCAATCTCTTAAGGTCATCCCATGATGCGATATGTTCTTTATTTACATGCCACCATCTTGTAGGTGTGGCTTTTACTGCAAGGTCCATAGTTGTCAACCTTTGCTCCTGAGAAATTTCCTGCTCAAACTACTATAAGAAGTCATTGACATCCGCTAAGCCGTGAAATGACGGAATATCAATAATGTCTGTGCCGATCCATCGTAGTGACTTAGTCATAAACGCACATCTGCGCGCTGAGACTTCGTAAAGTCTGTCCTTCCAATTTTCTACACCAACCTCCGAATATGATGCGCATGAGTTGTCACATCACCAACTGATGTTTCCTTCTATGGTCGGATTGATGTAATCACTCTGATTAGCTGTCATCTAATAGAGGATTTCCATGTTACATGCCTCTTCCTCTGCTTGGATAGGTTCAATATAGCGAGGACCCTGGAAAGGATCCAACGATGTGATGACCTGGATCTGACTATCCTCAAAGGTCATTTGTATTTTCTTTAAGTCGATAACAGCCATGTTATCGATTGCCCCATCAATACCTAGTAGAGCTGGATATGGTCTAATATCGCCAATGATCTCTATAAATTCAAATTCTGTGAAGCTGTGGACTCCGTCAATATCAACTAGTACCTGCAGTAATCGACCCAGTGGTGATACCCGGTGTTGATTGGCTAGTCGCAGATGGATAGGCGATCTGGCTAACTTAGGGATACCCATCTGTTCCCATGTCTGCATAGTCAAAACATTTACCTCTGATCCTAAGTCTAGGATTACCTCATCCATTTCAAATTCTCTGACTTGTTCTGTGAGTCTCATCTCTCTTCCTGTTCTGGTATGGCTCATAATATTATGAAATGCACACTACGCATTGCTCACAGAAGAATATGGTTGACACCGATCTATGATGCACTGAAGCTCTCCGATATATTTTTCATTTCTAACGAGTTTCAAGAAAATCCGCAGGAAGGATTGTCACTTCCTGTTGACTCGTCCTCTTCACATATTCCCGATGTGGTAGCCTGCAATGTCTGCATAGGAATAACACCACAATGTGTTTACTGCTGCAGTATGTCCCTGTATGGCAGTACCTGTGATCCTAATGATGTAGGATCATCAAAGAAATTTTGAGCTTCTTAGAATGTTTCTTTGTTCTTCTGTAGGTCGAGTGGTGTTAATTTAGTAGTGGCTTTGTGCACCCACTTTGGACCTGTGTTCTTATCTGCATCCTGCGATGTCGGACTAGTAGAAGCACCACTACGAGTCACAATGTTGACTCGTGGTTCTGGCTCTTTCTGCTCAACAGCGATAAGCTAGATGTTCTGGTGTACTGCTGGCATAGGATCTCTAATCTTGGCTATCAAGGTTGGACACTCTTCTATAGTGTGATCATAGGACTTGTAATAGTTACATGCCGTAGTAGGGTTCTGACAATCCCTAGAATAATGTCCTACAATTCCATAGTTGTAACAAGTAATAGGTCCACGGCCACGGCCAAAGCCTTCACCACGTCCAAATCCTCCTCCATGGCCTCGTCCTCTGAATCCTCCTCCACGGCCATCACAAGCCAGTTCATGCTGTGGTCCTACTGCTGGACCAGGTGTTTCTTTCTGGACTCTGTACAAGTCATGCTTTCTCTTGACCATGAGGTTATAAGCTCAGCAATTATGTTCATCATGACCTATAGTTACAATATAAGTTCTTAGGGGTCTGTACATACTTCTGAAGTAAAGGGCATTCTGGTGGTCGATGTCCTCTTGTTCTACAGAGTTCACACCACGGCCCTTGAGTCTATAATAAGGGGTTAGGAGCCCCACTTGCTAAATACTCAACAAATACTGGACAGTTATCCTTAGTATGTCCCTGTGCTTTACACTTGGTACACCATAGCTCTTGTGCAATCTCTTTCCCTTTCTTAATCTCATGCATCTGTAACGTTAGATTAGCTAGCTGGTTTTGCAGGTTTGTCATACCTGTACTAGTCTCAGCTAGAGGTGATGCCTCTAGTTTCATTTCCATTTCTAACGCTTCATCTTGCATATGGAGTCTCTATTACATTAATGGAAGTCTGATGTGCGGGAGCAGTGCTGTGATAAACCATTTCTTATGCTGCTCCGGTGCAAAATCAAAGTTGACTTGGTCTATGAGGGCCTTAAATTTCTGATCAAAGTCCCATACTGACTCTGTAGGTAACTATTTTATGTATTTAAGCTCTGTAATGCATTGTGACTCAGACTTAGGTTTCTTAAATTCTTTAATCATAGCAGTTCTGACTTGTATGAGCGTTCTTCTCGGTGCTGTTGTATACTTCATATACCATGTTAAGGCTCTATCTCTAAGTGTAGTGACCAACTAGACAAGTTTAATATGATCATCCTGAATCCCTTTAATGGTCCATATGGCTTCACATAAGAACCAATGTTGTTCTAGGTCTTCTGCCCCTGTACCCTTAAAAGTAGGTAGTTTCATGTCATCCCCCATTATGTTTCTATGTGGTGGATTCTAGTTTGTTGTGTTACTACCACTTGAAGGTGTAGGTGTAGGTGATGTAGCGGCAGTATGTACTGTATGTGAACTACTAGATGTAGTTCCTGCGGGATTATTCCGAGTCCCGGTTGCTTTCTGTGGGGTATAAGGGTGGTAAAGGATACCCTCTACTATTCTCTCTATATTACTTGGACTCTATTCTCTAGTAGTGTTTGAACTGTTTTCAAAGAGAGGAGATCTGAAATCTACTTTATATTTCTTACCACTACGTGTACATCCAATTTCATCAAAGTCACTTTCAAACTCTTGTGACATTACACTTATTTACTTATTCATCTGAGACTATATCCATTACTCCTTTTTCATGTAATAACATCTTAATGGACAAGTTTAAAGAGCATAGGTACTTACCGCGATATCCCTTGAAGAAGTATCTCTCTGCTTCGTTGAAGCTCTTTCTTTGATTGACTGCAAATTATGTAACGAAGCCTTCCAGCAAACTTGCAAGACAGAAGTCTACTGTCTGCGAAATGGGATTATCAACGCTTTTCATGATCTGAATTATCTCTGGTGTCCAGAAAATGTTTCTTTTCTTCTTGAATATATTCTAATCAGTCAACTTTGATAACCAGTCGTACAACTCATTTCCATAGGTCGCAAAAAATATCGTATGTATATCAGTGAAGATATGTTTTTGTAACCAATCCTCTTAAATCAGTCTAGGACTCTTGTTTTCTTTTTCAGCAAATTATTTCTCCTGAGACTCAACCTAGTGGTTAAGTTCTTCTTTAGTAGGATTCCAACAAAACATTAGCTCATCAATTTGTTCAAAATCGGCAATGGAACCATTTGTTGGTCTCTCTGGGCAGACCCGGGTTTCCTTTAATGTACCAACAAAACCCCTAGCTCACTGGCTTTTTCGACGATAGACCGTAAGACGGTCTGAAGTCTCACCCGAAGTGATCTTGGATGGGTTGGCTGAGGACTCAAGTGTCCTTAGTAAGTTTCTGTAGCATCCTGGTGGTCGCGCGACTCTTCCTAGTGAGTGGGATCTTTCTACGATGGTGACCTCTCTTACTAGCTGGTCTTGATAGGGAGTGATCTCTTATCGCATCGTCGATGCTAGTGCGATGCGCAAACTATCTCCTCTACTTGGCTCTTAACCCGCGATATGTCACACCGCGGTTCCTCCAGCAGTACGATATCGCCTTTCTATACGGTGATATCCTTTACGGTAGGGCTACAATATGACTCTCATGGTCCAATGGTTTCTCTCATAGTATAATAGTTAAGCTAACAGCCTCACTTAGACTCCTACAGTCTAATATACTTAACATCAACTATGCTCAACTTGCTGAACTAGTATGCAGAAATCACTTAACACTGTAACTGCAACTATTGTACATCAAGTACTGAGAACTCGTATACAGAATACTTAACAGGTTCAACTCATAGTAATCTTCCATGCTACGGTAACTAAAGATAGCATACATTTACTCATTCATTAACTGGTAGTAAAGTTCATGTAATGAATAACACATAACAGATAAATAAAGCACAATCACAGGAATAGTCTCACAACACACTAATTTACGTGGTTCACCTCCAAGGGGGAAGTTACATCCACGGGAATTGGTTTTTATATTATATCTTGAGAGAGTAAACAAAGTTCTGCTGCAACCTGATATGCAGCTTGAGATCTTCTGGGAAACTCCGCGCACACCGCCAGGAGCCCTTCTCTCTTAGATCTCTTCTCTTATATTGCCTTCTCTTACAATATACTCTTCTTCTCTCTCTCTCTCTCTCTCTCTCTCTCTCTCTCTCTCTCTCTCTCTCTCAATCCCTACAGATTTTTCAATCCCTTTGGATTGTTACATACATTCTCTTAGAGCCAGCTACTGGTTACAGTAAGATAACTACTGACTGAATAACGGAACCAGAGCTTAAATCTTATAATACTAAGACACTAGAGACACTCAGCTAGCTAAATGAATCAGAAGGATAAATATCTAAATGTTTAAACAGCTACCCAAATGTCTAACTAATTGTCTAACCTTTTACAATACAAAATACATCCTTATATAGGCGGCCCAAAGGTCTCGCCATTACAACATTGTAGGCCTGTCCCAACAGTAACCCCAAAAACCCTAACTATGAAAGTCAACCTATCTATACTTGAACTGTCGCTTTCCATCACACCACAGCTTTCTGCAGTCTTCCATGCTTCTTGGCGCTGATTGTGGGTATGGGCACCGTTTCCTCAGTCGCTCCACTTCTGTCCTTCGTCTTCAATGCCTCGGCCCATTGCTCCTTTTCCTTTATGAGGGTAGCTGAGCCCTCCTATCTTCACCGTTGCCTTAAGTGCAGTGGTTGAGCTCTCTCTTCTCGGCCACTCAGGTACTATTCTTCTTTGACTTCCCTGTCCCGCTTTAGCAGCTTTTCTTGTAGTTGTGGGACCCTGCTCCAACAAGTTTTCCACAGTATCGGAAATCTAATGCATTATTCATCTGGTGCTTAGTACCTTAGGCAGCCACAATGGTAGGTAGCGATCTCACTCTAGGTTCCACAAACATTTAGCGGCTGTCGGATCTACTAATCACTGCGGCATCAGCGGTTTAAGCCTCTATCCATCAAAAGGATAGTCCACTAGGAAGTCGCAACGGTGGATGCACGAACAACTAAATTTTTTTGTTGTCGTTCATTGGCGACCAAAAAAACTAATACTTTTGGACGTCAGCTGCCTCATCAGCATCTCCATCCTCTAAATTCCATCAATGGTTCCAACTAGGTGAGCCGACATTTCGGCGGTTCCGTCAACTAACTTCCATCGATCAATGCTCCAATATTCTAACTTTTGCCAGTCACCGATGGGTTCCTCACTAAGATAAATTTTTGAAAATTTTCTTCTTTGCATCGGCTCCTCAAAGAACTCTGAGTTTCGTCGATATTTTGGTGGTCTTTGGGAGATCTCCACTGAAACTGTGGCTCTGCCTTCAACTATTTTTGGCTGAAATGCTTTCGTTCTGTCTTCGTCATCGACACTCTAATCCTCTAATTTTTGTCGATCGGATCAACTAGAGTTCACCGATGGCCTGACGAGCACTTAAAAATTTTGTGGCAAAAATTACCTCCAGAACCTGCCGCTGTGTAAGCTATTTCATTAGTTATTTTCCACCAATGTTGCGGCTACGCCATCATCTAATCATCAGCGATCCAATCAACTAATTATTGCCAATTTCCAATGGTCTTAACACTTATAAACATTTATAAAAAAAATTCTTCTTCCTCCACGTCAGCGCTCTCATCCACTAATTCTCGCCAATGTTTCAGCGGTGTTCAGGGGATCTCCACCGATGTTTTGGCTAGTCGATCAACTAAATTCTGTCGAAGCTCTTTTCTCTACCAACGTATCATAGACAAATTCATTGTCTAATTTTTGATGATCCCATCATCTAATCATCGATGATATCATCATCTATCCTTCGACGATCGCCGACGGTCTGCCTCAGGTGGTCCTTCCACTGTTCTCTGCCGACGGCTGACGGACACTTAGAGAGATTTCCTCAAATTTCTTCTATCTATCTTCTGTTGGGTGGCATTCCAACTAGGTGATCCACTACATCAGAAGAGTTTCCTACTTAGTCTTTCGATGAGCCGACGGTTCAAGCACTTAGGCAATTTTTGTGGAAGTTTTCTGATCTTTCCTAGGTAGAAGGTCACCTACCTCTGCGAGCTGATCTTTGATGGCCCATTCAGGCCTATGCTGCAACGTTGGCTCTCATACCACACTGTAACTTCCCTGTCCCTCCAACCGACGAAGAGGACGCTACTATACACCAAACATCTGTGAAACTAGCCCTATGAACATAAACATACATATAAAGTGAAGTTAAATGCTTAAAACATCAAACATACTAATATGCATAATCATACATATACTCAGCGGAAGCAAAACATACAATTCAACATTCCCATGTTCATAAGAATTTATTGATAGTAAATATGATTGCAAAAATAGATTAGTCAAGAATACTTATCTTATAAGAACTATCCCACAACCAACTACATCACTGCAATGTTCCACCCAACCATAGGCCAGTGTGCTCCTTAATCTCTTAGCAACACGGAAACCCCCAAGCTGCACATGATCCCCCAAGGAATAAGGATAAGCAGGATTACACATAGACAAGGATAAACAAAACATGACAAGCTAACACGGTTGGGTTTTTCAGGCAAACAACAGATCAGCGAAGCCAACACAGTTGGTTTTATCAGGCCATCCAAGAGCTAGGAAAGGCTAAATGCTAAGCTGGTGAGCTCATTGAAGAGCTAAGGGAGCCTACACCAGAACTAGCCTGACTTATAGGACACCCACACACACCCAACACAAGGAAATCAGTCCTTTCTCTACTACAAATTTCCTCAGGCCCCGACCTCCCTTCCAATTCTATTCATGGGTTGTAGAGAAGAAAGCTATCCCTCTAGATCTGTCTGTGTGGTTCCCAAACCCACCAGTTTTGTCAAGCAAATCAGGCCCTCATCACCACCCCAATACAGTTCGAAGACCAACTGTTGCTTTCCTGCAGCCCAAACAAGCACTTCACAACTTGGATAGGGGAAGACAATCCCTGAGTCATTCTTGGCCCTATCGTGGCCAACACGACCCCACTATAACCTATAGCAGATACCACTATAGTCCGATAATGGAAAAGGAACAACCTCTCTACGTGAACAAAAGGGAAAACCGCATACTCAGGCCAACAATCAGTGAGAGAAAAGAGAGCGAACCCCCCCACATAGAAACGAGAATCGTTTTATCTCAGCTCTACATGAGGAAAACGGGGTGTGTTTGTGTGAGATGGGCATTGAAGAATTCCTGTGCATGAGGAATGAACAACCAATGATGGAGAGAGTGGTCAGAATGATAGGGCATCCCAAATGGCACATGACGAAAACCAGTCCGAGCCCGTGCGTGTGACTGAAGCAGCTGGTGGAGAGTGTGTGGTGGAAATCCTACCACCCACCACTACCCAGGATTAACTGCCTTCAACTAAAATAGGAGCTTAAGTGGTTGATCGACACATGGCTTCTCCCCATGGGTTCCAGGTTTAACAATCTCCCCCCTTATCCTTAGGAAATCATGCCCTTTTCAATATAGTTCCATCGACATAGCTAGTTGGGTTTCTTTTAATTAAAATGCATAGTTACATGATGCCACAACTTAATATGTGCTGTATATCCCGATATACTATCAGCAACAATTCCAAACGCCGAAACATAACACAACCAAATCAATGGTGGGGCATTTTCCTTTAGCTTCACACCATGATTATTTACAATATATATGTATCATGTATATTTAATGCATCAGGGTCAAAACTAGGGTGTTACAGAAGGATTTGGAGACTTCATAGTACCCTACAAATACTCCCTTCTTACCATAAGGATCCAATTTGGTTTGCTTCTCTTTCGGAATATGTACATATATTGGACAACCAAATATCTTGGGATGGATTACTTCAGGTTTATTTATGGTATACATCTCTTCAAGAGTCTTGAATCCAAGAGCACTCTGAGATAATCTATTCTGCACATATATGGTTGTTCTTGTGGCCTCATCCCATATTTGCATGGGGAGGTCTTGGTCACGAGTCATGGTCTTCACTGCTTCCATGATAGTTCTATTCTTTCTTTCCACAACACCATTTTTTGGGGGATTATAGGGAGTGGTTAGTTCCCTCTTGATTCCTTCCTCCTTATAGAATGCTTCAAATTCCTTTGAAGTGTATTCTCCACCATTATCTTATCTCAGTGTCTTGATTCTCTTTTCTGACTAGTTCTCTATCAAGGATTTGAATTCCTTGAATTTGTAGAACACTTCACTCTTATTCTTCAAGAAGTGTATCCAATTCTTTCTTGAATAATCATCAATAAATGTGACATAGTATTCATATCCACTCAAGGATATGGAGGGAATAGGACCACATGCATCATAATGGATTAGTCCCAACATACCTTTAGTCTTTATGTCAGTTTTCAGAAAGGGATTATTTATGTTATTTCCCTGTATGTCCCTTACAGGTTCCCTCATGTTCGATCTTCAGATCTGGTAACCCTGTTACCACCTTGCTCACATAGGGTAATGCTTTGTAGTTGATGTGAGAAAGTCTCCTATGCCATAGTTAACTTGAGCTGGTAGTCTCATGGACAAGGGTTGTCTCTGGATGTCCTTTGATCTTGTACAGTCCTCCTCCTTCTTCTCTAATGACTACAACATCTTCAAGTTTCTTTCCTTTGGACCACATGAGTACTTGTCCATCTATAAAAGAAACTCTATATTTTTTCTTATCTAGATATGAGATGGAGAGTAGGTTCTTTTTCAAACCTAGTACATAAATTACTTCCTTCATCTTCATGGAGGTCCTAGAGTCATGCTTGTAGCTTGATTCTTGAATACCTTTGATGGGATATTGATAGTCATCTCCCAATGATACCTTCTCGGGAGAGTTATTCTCTTCAAGATTTGACAGAGTTTTCTTATTTCCTGTCATGTGCTTAGAGGCACCACTATCAGTAAGCAATGTATCTTCTCCAGGTGTTCCAGACCCAGAGAGTGCAGAGAATAACATACATTCTTCTACATCTTCACTTCTAGTTTTCTTTCGATGTCTTTCTTCATTTTCATCTTTATCTAGATGAGCATGATTCCTTTTGCTGTTGTTGTTCTTTGACGATGGAAATTCTCTAGCAAGATGTCCTATCTTATGACAGTTGTAAATTGATACTTTAAGTAATCCTTCTTCTTCTTCTTCTTCTGTAATTGCTTCTTTGAAAGCTTATGATTACTCTTCTTGAAGTTTGATTAATTTCTTTCTTTATTATGGGCAGCTAGAGCTTGATCATATTCTCTGAGAAGAGTTTCTCTATTGGCCTCTCTAGCTTCTTATTGTATGCAATATTCCCATACTATGTCAAACTTCATACTTTCTTTTCTTACACATAGAGTTTGGATTAATGAGTCCTAAGGTCTAGTGAGTCCATTGAGAGCATCCATAACCAACTCATACTCATCAAGGATATCTCCAATAGCAGTTAGCTTCTCTTTGATCTGAGAGATCCTTGTGAAGTAATATTGAATAGATTCTCCTTTTCTCATCTTGGTGCCCTTCAATTGAGTTCTCAGATTCATCTTTCTATTGATTTTCTTTCCCTCATACATTCTAGAAAGTGCATCATACATTTTCTTAGGTGCCTTCTTAGATGACACTTGAGGGATCAAGTGATTCTTAATGGAATCAGCTATAATCCTCATTTCCTTTATTAGGTCTTGTTTATGCTTCTCCATAGCTTCATCTTCTTCAAGTTGTGCAACTTCATTCTTGGTGTACTTCTCAAGACCATTCTCTTTCAGAATGAGGCCAATCATATAGTTCCAAGCCAGGAATTTTTCTAGGTCGTCCAATTTGTCCTCAAGCTTAGTGCTTGGGAACATATTGTATAGTAAGTCACCCAAAATTGAAATTTATCAAAACAGGAGATTGACCTTACCAGTAGATCCGCTTGGAGGAAGCAAGTTGGTTGATCCAACTACTTTCTGGGGATCCCTAATCTTCATTCTTCAATTCCTACTTGCAAGGTTGCAGCACTGCAGATTTTTTGAATCTGTTTCACTGCATGTCACGTACCCAACCCCATTATCAGGTGAAATTAAAAAATTTCATTGAGAACTTTTACTACTCATTAAAACACAAGGCATGGTCGTGAACCACTTCTCGACATTTCCAAAACTGTCATGCTCCCTCCCATATTCCATTGACTAGCTCAACGATATGTAGGGAAGGATCTCAAAGGAGATCGGATGGTAGAGAGAAAAAGCGACAAAAATCAACGATCCCAAATGGTCCCGCATACTAGAACCAAATCAACGGTTTAGAATTCACCAGCAAAAATCAATGGTGTTGATATCCCAAGTTTCTGGGTCGAAAGTTATGAAAATGGAAATATCACTTCTCGCAACCCCTATCCCGCATCGAGAATAGATCAATGATGGACAACCATCCCGCGAAGATCGAAGGTCCGGAAACCTGAACTTGTGGGGTTGGGAATTGTGGAAATCGCAACACCACGATCCTACATCCCACATCCCGTAAGTTGCAGAAAGGAATTTGCAGAAGGAAAAATTGCAGAAACCACGATCTGCAAACCATCATTCCGCATCCAACATCCCGCAAACTGCGTAAATTTATATTTCTAGCAGGAAACCTGACTTTTTCATTGAAGTCTTGGATCGATCTGAGCATTCAGGTCATTACCAATATGGCCAATCTACCCTGCAAATTAGTTTGATATGCATTGATGGAAAACATACATAGATGCCTATAATTGCAGTTATTCAGAGGAACCATGCATCAATTCAACACAACAACATGTTCATCACATTCCATTAAGTAATTTACAATACAAGAATACAACTATAGAGAATAACATAGACAAGAACACTTGTCTTGAATAGAACTTGGTTCACACTCAGCCAAATTCACATGAGACACAACCAAGCCAACAAATGGGTTTATCAGGATACCAGCCAATCCATCCTTCTCATTGGGTTTATCAGGATGTCAAGGAGGTGGAAAGACTGACTGCTAAGCTAGTGAGCTCAACCCCAGAGCTATGAACACCCACACCAGATCTAGCCTAATTTCTAAACAATTAAACACCCAACACAAGGAAGCATTCCCTTCTCTACTACACAGTCCCTCAAGCCATGCCTTCCCTTCAAGTGCTAGTTAGGGCATGCAAAGAAGAAAACCAGCCTTCTAGATTGGTCTATGAGGTTCTTTCACACACCAGTTTTATCAAGCAAGTCAAGACTCTATTTTCATTCCTTCAATCAATTCAAATGCCAAACATGGATGCACACACAGGGATATCCATCCTGGGATTTATCAAAACATAGCAGATTTCAAGGTTTACACACACATAGAGAAATTTACAAATTTTTGAACATTGTCGATGCTAGACCGATTTTTGTAAAAATGTCAAAACGAAAACATTGTTGGTATTTCAAAACAAAGGCACAAAATAGGATTCAGGGCATTCGTGTTCAGGAAAAAAACCAACAGAATGGAGAAAAGATAAATACAACAAATCCACATAGGAAAAACAAAAATGTGAAAGGGAACAAATCATCAGACAGGAGAAAAATCATGATGGTTCAGACTCAAAGTAGTTTTTTTTTTGCTAGCTGCTACATGAATGCAAAATTGGTTTTCTAAAAATGTTTTGTTCCTTCTGATTCATGATGGAAGCTGAAATGCTACTGCATGAGGGAAAGGTGGATTTTTTGGTGTTTTATTTCCCAAGAAATTCAAAAAACATTTTTCCCAAAGTGGGGCTCTTCCCAATTTGAATTTCCCCACTTTTCCAATCCCCCACTCCCTCATCATTAGGAAAAATCATGCCCCCATCTTATTTAGTTGCGTTGACATAGCCAGCTATGGGTTTTAATTTCAAATTTAAATTTTAACATAATCTCTAGCTGTTAATGTTCAACTAGCATAAAGAAAAATACCATCGGCCACAGCTTAATTTTTGAAACATAGATACTAAATTAACGGTGGGTATTTTTCCTAGATCCACACCATGATCATTTACATCGTGTATTTAAATGCAATAGGGTCAAAACTGGGGTGTTACATTCTCCTCCCCCTTCAACAGCACTGTTGTCAATGCTTTACAACATTGAACAAAAATGCTTGCTGCTACTGCCCTCAACAATCCACAGATTCGAACAAAAATGGATGTGTCAGTCACATGTCATCCTCTAGCTCCCACGTAGCTTCTTCAGGACCATAATTCTCCCATTGCACATTCACTTGTCCTATTTCTCGGTTTCGAAGAATCGTGACCTTCCTGGTGAGGATGCACATATGCTCGATTTGGAACTCTCCCTCTGGTTCCATGTGAATCACATCCCAATTTATCACATGGTTAGGATCATGTACATATTTACTAAGAAAAGAAACATGAAAAACATTATGATCTCTAGTGCTAGCAGGCAATGCAATTCTATATGCAACTGGTCTTATTCTTTCAAGCACTTCAAATGGCCCATAGTATCTAGGTGACAACTTGGCACAACTTCCAAGCTTACAAGAACTCTTCTTTTCCCTCACTATGAGGTAAACATGATCCCCAACACTAAACTCTCTGTTCAGCCTATGCTTATCTGCATAACTTTTATGTATGTCTTGGGTGCCTTCAAATTCTACCTGATCTTTACAACTTCTTTCTCCATCTCCTTGAGCAATTATGGACCAAGCACAACCCTATTCACTGGATTATCCCAAGTCACTAGTGACCTACACCTCCTACCATATAGAACTTCATATGGACTCATCCCCAAGTATTCCTTCTTCCCATTGTTATAAGAAAACTCTAGCAGGTGTAAATAATCGTCCCACTTAGTTGGTTTGTCCATCACATACATGTGAAGCATGTCTTCTAGTGCCGGGTTAACTCTCTAGGTCTATCGATCGGTCTGAGGATGGTAGGTCGGGCTGAAATTCAACTTTGTACCCAAATATGCAAACAACCCCTTCCAAAAATTGGAAGTGAACATGACATCTCTATCAGAGACTATTGCCTTAGGCAATCCATGCAGTTTGAAAACCTCCTTCATGAATATCTTCGCAATGTCATCAGTCTTGTGCGTAGACTTAACCAGTATAAAATGTGTTTCCTTTTTCAACTTGTCCACCACAATACTGATGGAATCATGTTGTCTCCAAGTCATCAGAAATATTGTAATGAAATCCATGGAAATAAATTCCCATTTCCAGTCTGGAACTGGAAAGGGCTGCAAAAAACCTGTCGGGTGTTGATGTTCAACCTTCACTAGCTGAAACTTCATGCACATTGAAATATATGCAGCCATGTCCTTTTTCATTCCTGGCCAAAAGTACTACTTCCTAGCAATAGCAATCGTCTTTTGATATCCTGGGTGACCAAAATATGGAGCTTGATGGATATAATCCCTAAAAAACCTCCTCAAATATACTACATTTGGAATATAAATTTTGTCCTTATAGGTAAGAAGTCCATATTATTCCAATTTATATCCCTCATACTTATTTTCAAGGCTTTGCTGCTGCAACTTGTCCTTGACATGTGCATTTAATTCATCTTCATCAACATGGTTAGCAATCTACTGCCTCAAATCTGATTGGAAAATACTAAGAGATGCCACATGCATTTCCTGCACCTTCCTACTGAGTGCATCAGCTACCTTATTCTCTTTTCCCTTTATGTGCGTGATTTCAAAATCAAACTCACATAAAAAATCCAATCATCTTGCTTGCCTAGCATTCAGAGTAAGCTGATCAAACAAATACTTTAGACCGCAATGGTTTGTCCTTAGCTCAAATCTTCTTCCCATCAAGTAATGTCTCCACATATTGAGAGCATGTACTATGGCTGCAAGTTCTGGATCATGAGTGGCATAGTTCTTTTCGTGCTGCTTTAATTTTCTTGACTCATAACATATCACGTGGTTTTCTTTCATAATAACTCCTCCAAGTCCTTGACCGCATGCATCCGTACATACCACAAAATATTTCTCTGGGTCTGCAACTTTTAAGACCGGTGCACTTGTGAGAAGATACTTCAACCGCTGGAAACTTTCTTCACACTTCAAGGTCCATTCGAACTTTACCCCCTTCCTTTGCAAAGAAGTTATAGCATGTGCAACCTTGGAGAATCCTTCAATGAATCTCCTGTAATATCTTGCAATCCCCATAAAAGATCTTACCTCTGTGACATTCTTTGGAGTAGGGCAATTCTTAATAGCTTCAATTTTCTCAGGGTCTACAGATATACCCTCCTCTGAAATAATGTGACCCAAGTACTGAATTATATCCCTATAGAAGTCACACTTGGTCAATTTTTCATACATCTAATGTTCTTTGAGAAATCACAATGTTAGTCTCAAATGTTCTTCATGATCTTCTTCATTCTTAGAATAAACAAGAATATCATCAAGGAAAACAAGAATGAATTTCTCCAAATACCTGTTGATGACACTATTCATAAGGCACATAAATTTTGCTGCTGCAGGTTATATTCCCCTAACATCCATACATTGTCCTGAAGGTTATATTATGAATGTCTTTGTCCTTGATTCTCACTTGATGGTATGTAGACCTCAAGTGAATCTTGGAAAATACATTCGCTCCTTTCATTTTATCAAAGAGGTCATCAATTCTTGGAAAGGGATATTTTTCCTTCACCGTGACTTTATTTAGCTTCCTATAATCAATAAACAATCTAAGTGTACCATCTTTCTTCTTTACAAATAGAACTAGTGCTTCCCAAGGAGACACACTCGACCTGATATACTTTTTAATCCAACAATTCTTGTAGCTACATCTTCAACTCTAACATTTCTGGTGTACTCATTATGTAGGGTGCCCTTGACATTGGTGCTGCTCCTGACACAAGTTCAATTGTGAAATCTGTGTCCCTCTTTGGAGGAAGTCCTGGAACCTCATTAGGAAAAATATCCTCGAAGTATTACAACACAAGATAGTCTCCAAAACTAGGAGTTTCATTCTTTGTTGTCTCCTCAATATGGATTGCATGCAATTGACAACCTTTTCTACAAAACTTCTTTAACTTCATTGCTGAAATCTGCCTCATGGAGATTACCTTTGGAATGCCTCTTACAAATATTGGTTCGTCTTCTTCATCCATACATTCAAAAGTCTTATTATAACATTCAAGCTTCACTTTGTGAGCTTGTAACCAATCCATTCCAATGAGAACATCATAGGAACCAAGAGATAGAACATTCATATCTATGCAAGTGATCAATCCATTCATCACCAATGGACATTTCTCCACCACTTCATTAACTTATCTCTTAGTTCCAGTTGTTAGCTAAACTAACCAATACTTTCTATGCTTTAAATTCCTAAGAGCACAAACCTCCACTACTCTAGGAGTAATATAACTTTGAGTAGAACCATGGTCAATCAAAATAGAAATAGATTGCTCAACAATCTTATCTGCAACTTCAACCACTATTGACTGGTGATATGCCTGGCGGTCTTCCAGTGCTGCATAAATTCTAGGTACGACCCTTGCCACTTGTCCCACTATTTCTTCCTCTTGAATATTGTATGTTGGCCTTGCATTCTCATTCTCAATTGGACAGTACCTATGCATGTGGGGTCCTCCACATTTCAAACATTGGAGTGGTCCTTTGTTTTTCTATGGATCTTTTGGATTCTATCCCATTCCTCTAGCTGGCTACTTCTCAACTTGTGTTGGTTGCTTCTGTTGATTCCTGAAGTTAGAAGGTTTGTAACCAATCTTCCTCTGATCTAACTTCTCATTAATCTTGTTCTTCCATGTTTTCTGGTGATCCAGTTTGTTCTTTATTTGCTCGTAACAATACTTATCTTTTGTTATTACTTCTTCTATAGTTCTAGGTTCATAGAAGTCAATTCATTCTTTGTAAGGCTGAGTCAATCCACTCAGAAAAGGTTCGATCTTTACCTTCTCATCTTTTATGGACTTGACATACCTCAACAGCTCCAAAAACTTATTGGCATATTCTTCCATAGTTTGTTGTCCCAATCTGAGCTCATGGAACTCTTTGATCTTTTCATCATAGTACCTGTCAGACAGTTACTTCTCCTTGAAATACTTCTAGAACTGCTTCCACACAATCTTCCTTTCATTGATCTTATTTACTTTCCTGAAATGCTCCCACCATATGGATGCTCTTCTGGTCAAATTGAAAATGGATACTCTAGATTTCATATTCCTAGAATAGTCTTTGGCTTGGAAATATTTTCTCATCCCAAGAAGCCAAGATTTAGATGCTTGACTAGTATTTATCTCACTATTAAAGTTATGAGGCCTTGCCTTCTTAAATTCATCTCGTGAGTGGTTTTGGTAGTGCCTCCTTCTATGATTCTTGTGAGAAGGAGAACTTGAATCTCTAGTGGACCCTTCAGAGTCATATGACTCACTAGGTGATATATTTATTCTTCTAGCAGTGTTCTTACTCCCTTCTGGCTTTTCTGTTTGGTCCTTGGAGTTCATCTTTCTCTGAATATCTGTCAAAATTTGCAACATGGTTGCATTCAACTAATTCTACTCCTCCTAAGAATTAACCAATGTTTCATTATCTACCTTTTAACTATTATTATCCTCCATTAGGATTGTTATGGTGGCTACAAAATCTGGGGGAGTCTCTTGCAATCTTCTCTCATTAGACTCTGTCTCAGCATTTCCAACTTGGACATTTCCCCCCATAACGTCTTGCGCACGCTCATAGGAATCCCGTGCCTCATATCTGTCATAGGTTCTCATGGATGAGCCAACAACCCACCTTTCCAAAATGTACTATGCCTCTGCAAAATGTGTTATCAACACCATTTGTTAGATACACAGTAATTGAAAATGAAAACCATTTTATTTGCTATCACCTGGCCTATCTAGGTCCAATGTTGTAACCGACAGCACTGATACCACAATGTAGTTTACTACAATTTGGTATTATAGGGTACTTTTGACTTCTTTTTGGCCCATCCAGGCCCAACACTACAACCTGCAGCTCTGATACCACAATGTCACGTACCCATACCCCATTATCATGTGGAATTAAAAATTTCATCGAGAACTTTTAGTGTTCATCGAAACACAAGGAATAGCTGCGAACCACTTCTCGACATTTCCAAAACTGTCATGCTCCCTCCCATATTCCATTGATCAGCTCGACGATCTGCAGGGAAGGATCTTAGAGGATATTGGACAATGGAGAGAAAATGTGACAAAAATCAATGATCCCAAATGGTCCCGCAGACTAGAACCAAATCGACGGTTCAGAATCCAACCGCAAAAATCAACGGTATGGATAGCCCAAGTTGTGGATTCAAAAGTTATGAAAATTGAAATCTTACTTCCCATAACCCACATACTACATCCCACATCGTGAATATATCAACGACGGACATGGAATCCCGCGGAGATCGACGGTGCGAAAACCTGAACTTGTGGAAATCACGACACTGCGATCCAGCATCCCACAAGTTGTGGAAGGGAAAATTGTGGAAACCACGATCAATAAACCATAATTCTACATCCCACATCCCACAGACTGTGTAAATAGAGATTTCTAGCAGGCAACCCAACTTTTTCACTGAAGTATTTGATCGATCTAAGCATTCAGGCCATTACCGATCTGGCCAATCTACCTTGCAACTTAGTTTGAAATGCATTGATGCAAAACATACATATATACCTATAATTGCAGTTATTCAAAGGAACCATGCATCAATTCAACACAGAAACATGTTCATCATATACCATTAAGAAGTTTCTAAACATTTATGGTGTGAGACCAATTGCTGCAAAAATGCCAAAATGAAAACGTTGCCAGTATTTCAAAACAAAGGAAAAAAATCGGATTCAGGGCATTCATGTTCAGGAAAACAACTAACACATTGGATAAAATGTGAACAGAACAAATCCACATAGGAAAAACCAAAATGTGAAAGGGAACAGATCGTGGGACAGGAGAAAAATCGTGATGGTTCAGAATCAAATTAGTTTTTTTTTTGTTGGTTGCTGTGTGAATGTAGAATTGGTTTTCCAAAAATGTTTTGTTCCTTTCAATTCGTGAGGGAAGATGAAACATTGCCACATGAGGGAAAGGTGGTTGTTTTTGGTGTTTTCTTGCCCAATAAATTCAAAAAACTTTTTTTCTCAAAGTGGGGGCTCTGCCCAATTCGAACTTCCCCACTCTTCTAATACCCCACTCCCTCATCCTTAGGAAAAATCATGCCCCCATCTTATTTAGTTGTGTTGGTATAGCCGGCTATGGGTTTTAATTTCAAATTGAAATTTTGACATAATGTTTAGATGTTACTGTTCAGCTAGCATAAAGAAAAATACCATCGACCACACCTTAATTTCTGAAACATAAATACTAAATCGATGGTGGGTCTTTTCCCTAGGTCAAAACCGGGGTGTTACACTGCAATATTTATGATTCACTACCAAAATAGGGTTTGTCTTTCATGGAGATCTAGCACCCAAAAACTTCGATCTTGGGCTCAATAGATGTGGTGTGGGAGGGAGAAAATTTATATGCAAGAATATCTTCAAAACTCTAACTTTTGTAGGAACCCCAATTTCTTCCAGAGATGGAGGAGGGAGAATTTCACCTTCTGAAAGCTGCTCTAATGAGGTTAGCTCTGATACCATGTTAAGTTTTCATATGCTAGAATAGATTCAATAGTATTCAATTCAAAAATCACAACAACAACATATTAAGAATAACTCATAGAAACACAATCACAATATAGACACAACATTTATCCCGGGAAACCCTCAAGGGGAAGAAAACCCAACAAAAAATTCCTATGTATAAGATGTATAAAAGACAACCCCAAAAACAGGTTTTCTCCTCCTTCTGTTCTCTCTCTCTCTCTCTCTCTCTCTCTCTCTCTCTCTCTCTCTCTCTCTCTCTCTCATGTGCTGCACAAGTGAGTGAGTATGTGTTCAAATAAGAACCACATCTCCTCTATTTATACACATGTCAACTTGACTTTTTCACTAGACAAGCCAGCCCCAATAAATTGTATGGGCTAACTTCACCTAGGAATACTAAAAAATAGTATATTATATTATTTATTAGGGTACTAAAGACCCAACACAAGTGGAGACTTTACCTCATGACTCTATAATGATCAAATACAATAGTAACACCCCATTGGAGGAATAATAACATCTCGCTCGAGTTACATCAGTAAAATACATTTAGAATATCCTTTGAATTTAAAATATTTCAACAATATAACATACATCCTTTCCTCATACAGTGTTTTACATTCATCATCAAAATGAAACCTAGAGACACCTTTCATTTGATACCATGAATCTCAATGTCCTTCCCTTTGTCATCAACACAAAGGACCTTCTTTTCGTAAAAGTCGAGGAAAAATTCATGTTTCTAAAGCTAGTTCATACTTATGATAAGGTTGTAAGTCCCAAGGGAGGTGACATACACTTTGAATTGTGTAACACACACCCCGAAATCTACCATACAATTTTCGACACTAGGTCCTACTGCTTATTTTACCCGTGAAGCCATTTCGACAAAGTTGAAATCCTTGTGTTTGTATGTTGCCAACCCACATTTATCTAATAAATATGGATTAATAAAAATATTAGTAGCACTATAATCAAACAAAATTACTAGTTTAACATCATTTATTTTACCTCATGATTCCACCACAGTGGATTGGTGTTGAACCTTATTATTATTCATAGTTGAAGAGATTTGATGCTTACTTCCTCCACTGCTCATCGAGGCCTTTCCCTCTATATGCACTATACCAAATTGTCAATCAGGGCAGTCTCACTAATAGCATGGACCCCCACACCCCCAACAAGCAACTTGTAATAGTGTAGGTCAGATGAATTGTCTAGACCTTTGAGAGGGGTTCCTTCCACTAGATCTTCTTTCCCTTTTAACTGCTCCTTGACAATTCATTATACTCTGATTAGTTCCTGTTGTAGATTGGGACAATGTACTAGTTTCCACTGATCTATCTACTGCAACAATTATGAGTGTAAATTTGATTTGATACAAAGGTGTCCTCGTGTACCCTCCTCTATGGTAGGTTCGAGGGGACTTCCTACAAATCCTGACTGTTAAGTATTGAATTTCCTCAATGGTTTCCCAGAGAACATCTCCTCAGTATAGCGAGCACATTCGAGTTCCTCGGCAACTGAAGTGGGTTTCCACATCCGTACTTGGGCCTGGATCCTAGGGTTGAACCTATACACAAAGGTCTCGACCTGGCATTAATCAATGTCCAAGTAGGGGACATACTTAACGAGTTCCATGAATCTTGTCTCATATTTCTCCATCGATAGACTCACTTGTACCAAGACATGAAATGATCCTACCTATTGTTCCTAGTAGAAGGTTGGAAAGTACTTCCCTTTGAACTTATGCACAATAGCTCCCATGGGACTGTGTCTAGGGTAAGGCACAATTTCCTTTCTTGGTTTCCCCATAATTTTAAGGGACTTTCCTTCAACTAAAATATGTATATTTTTTATTTTAAAGTGGAAGTGTACTCCTACAATGATAAAAACCTAGTGATCCCTTCCAAACATGTCTATTTCTCGTACCCCTCTGTGACCACCAGAAACATATGGAAGCCTAATTTTATGAATTTCCCTCATGATGTCCTAATGAGGGGGCCTCTGTAATAGGTTAAATGGTATCTCAGGGTCACCCTCCCTCAACGGCGGGGCCTTGACCTATGCCTCTAGTGTAGCGCTTCCCCTTTGAAGTCCCTTGAGTGTTTCATTTATTTCCTCAAGGGAGTGCAAAATGAGAACCATCTCTGATGATGGTGTCAGTATATTATGCTCATGAATCATTGCCCCACCTCCTCCTCGACCTACTTGCATCCTTTCCATATTGATCATGTTCTGAGGCATGAGTCGCCAGTAGTACATGGCTCATGTTTTATCCAGGTCACAATTAAACAGATACTCATATATATAGGTTGAGTGAAAGTTAGTTTATTTATTCGCTCGTCAAAAAGATTTTTTTGATACCAAGGAAAATTCCTCAAAGGGTACGGGTTTGAAGGAACTACTACATCCCTACGTCGAAATCGTCCTATGAAATTATGGGTAAGAGGCTATGTCTTCAGTTACGTGCATGGAATCACGTTTCCCTTGTAGCTTAGGGAGTCGTCGATGACCATACCTGTTGTTGGGGTCACACTAATCGTGATTCCCTTCATAGAACCTCCTATGTTTAGTTAATTTCCTTGATTTTGATTAAATCGAGGTATACTCCTCACCATGCGACCAATTTAGATTAACTTAAATAATTAACTTGTAATTAATTTTACTATTTTTATATTAATACTCTTCCTACTTATAGGTTTAAAACTATAGTTTAATATATATAAACTACATTTTGTTAAATCTAAATAAAATTTGAATAATTATTTTATCTAACATTTTATCAATCCACGAAAATAGTTCATTACTAAAATTTAAAATTTCAACATCTAACTAGTTATTAAAAATTATAATAATAAAATTTAAATACTTATATAATCCACCTAAATACAAAATTTAATTCATTGAATTTCTTTAGAAATTTAAACTTTAACCAAGCTGGTAATAATAAAATTTAAATACTTATCAAATTCACCTTATTACAAAATATAATTAATTCAATTTCTTTAGCAATTTAAACATTAACCAAGTTGATTAGCATATTTAGATATTCCTTAATCGCAAAATTTATTCATATTATTTTTAAGAATTAAAACCCTTGTATTAAGCTATCCCTAATCCCGACCCACGCGTTTGAACATAACCCTAACACATGCATTGTCAATTTCCCTTGCTGGAGGGCCACGAGTCTTCACTCGGACAAACCACTGCTCGAGCCGTAGTAAAAAAATTTAATAGGCTAAACCCTACTCAAACCAGTCATTTTGGTTCAGGATTCTTTTTTCGGAGTGGGATCTCTACAACTCATTCCAGCAGCTATGCCTAGCTCGATGGTTCCCACCACAATTCCACTCTTTCTTTGGTTAGCAGTAAAGCTTTTTACAAGGGTTTTACATTGGAGAATGAGTTCATGGAGGTTAGGCCATCTCCCACTCTATACTCCTACACAATTTCTCAATTCTCCAATTTTTGAGTTTCTCATTCATTTTTTGTTGACTCATAGTTCCTACAATGGAGTTTTCTGCAACCACATTGCTTGAGAGTGTTGCGGAGCTGCTAGGTATGGAATCGTTTGATGAAAATCTTGGTTTCATTTATCATAAACATTTTTCTGTACATATTTATATGTTTCTAGTATGGTTTGTTGAGCTATGGGGATATATGGTCTATGCCCTTTTGTTTTAAGTCACGTAGTTTTCCATTTTTTTTTGCAATAGTTAAGTACATAAATAAATTTACTCACTTCAAAGAGATGCAAAGGGAGTATATTTGGCCATATCCCCCTCTCCCTTCTGGTATTAAATCCATATCTTCCTCCTCCTCTTGGTGTGGAAATTGAACCCAAGTGATAGAACAATCAAATTCACAAAATTGCTAATCAAACATGCAAAATTACCAACAAAGGAGACTGAAATTGGAGCATAACACTAATCTGTATTGAATAAGTGTACAATAGCCAAACTTGTGATGTCATAGGCTAATACAATATATAATTACATTAGATATTCAAATGCATAAGGATGCCATTCAAAATAGTCAAAAAGTAGGCTTATTAAATCTAGTCAAATCCCCCATAGGTGCATAAAGAAGTTTCCAAATCCACTTAGAGGCTCACGAATTAGAAAGATAAAGTAGGAAAGATAATAAGGTATGGAAATAAAATGCATACATGCTTTTATTAGGAGAAAAGGATGGAGGATGATGTGGGAAAAAAACAAGTCAACTACACCTAGTCTTGCTTTCCCTTTTGCCTTATTTCTAAATAAAACAGACAGCTTTGCAGAAAAATGTAGATATGCAGTTTGGAGGACATGGAATAAAGAAGACATGCTAAATATGGTTTCCAGGAGGTTTCCTAAGCACTCCATGACTCATTTTTAGCAATTTTGTCTTCTATGACATGTAGAAGACAACTTCCATAGAGTGGAATATAGGAAACTAGGAAAATAAGAAAAAAATGAATTAATTAATGTATAAGGTAGGTAACTGTGGGTTGATTATTCTAACACCCCCCCTTAAGCCTGACTTTATGAGTAAATATCAGAAAAATATAGGGCCTGTCATTAAGGCTTAGTCACCCTTTACATACTGCATGTCCATTTAACCAAGGAAAGAGGCAAAACCTAGTGGGAAAATCCTCCCTTAAACATGGACAATAAAAAAAAATTTGAAAATATTGTCATCAATCATGCTTCACAGAATGATCAGAAATCCCTAGTAGTGATTTAAGATTGCTGAATGTCTTCTCACAAAAAAATTTGGTGAAGATGTCTGGTACTTGTTCTGAAGATGCACATAAGAGTAGGTGAATGGTGCCATCATGCACAAGCTGTCTGATGTAGTGCATATGGATATCAATGTGTTTGGTTCTTTGTCTATGAAATGGATCATTTCAGATTCAAATGGTACTCTGATTATCACAATATATAATAGTTGAAAACTCTGATTCGAAGCCACTCTCACCAAGTATTCTCTGCAACCATAAACATTGAGTTGTTGCATTTACAACTCCTCTGTACTCTGCTTCTGTAGATGAGAGTGCTATGGAACTCCGCTTCTTGCTTGACCAGCTGATTGGTAATTCTACAAGCATGAACAAATATCCTGATGTTGACTTTCGATCTGTGTTGTAACCTTCCCAATCATTGTCAGTAAACCCAATCAAATCATAATCATATTTAGCTTTGTAGAAGATCCCATGAGTTCTTGTTCCTTGAAAAAAGTTGAGGATCCTTTTGGATGCTCTCCAATGGATATTATGAGGATGATCCATGTATCTTGAAGCCAAACTAACTACATAATAAATATCAGGTCAAGTGTGTGTAAGGTAAAGAAAACACCAAATCAACTTCCTATATAGTGTATTATTTACCATAGGAGAAGAACCTGCTTCTTCAAGCTTAACTCATGAAAGGAAGGGAGTCTTGATTGGCTTGCAATATTTCATGTTGAAATTGTTCATCAAATATAAGGCATACTTGGACTGATGTACTTCGATTCCATGTTGGGATTGAGCAATTTCGAGACCCAAGAATTGGCTCAACAATCCGAAATCAGTCATAGAAAATGCATGGTTCATTGCATCCTTCAAGGAGGCAATCTCTTTACTTGAACTTCCTATAATCCGAAGGTCATCCACATACAATAAAATAATCATCAAATAAAAACGAATCATCTTCAAATAAACATTAGGATCATACTTGCATCGAACAAAACTCAATGATAGCAGAAAGCCATCAATCTTGGCATACCAAGCCCCGGGGGCTTGCTTGAGCCCATACAATGATTTCTTTAACCTACACACAAAATATGGATTAGAAACAAACCATTGAGGGTTATTCATGTAAATATATTTAGTGATATCTCCATTTACAAAAGAACACTTCACATCCATGTGATGTACCTCCCATTGCTTCGAAGCTGCAATGGCTAAAGCTAGCCTTATGGAGTCCATCTTTGCCACTGGTGCAAAGGTTTCATTGTAGTAAATACCATGTACTTGTGAGTAGACCTTGGCTACAAATATTGCATTATATTTCAAATTTGAACCATCAGAAGCAAACTTAGTCTTGAAAATCCACTTACATTGAACTAGCTTCCTCCCTGGGGGAAGATCAACCAGTTCCCAAGTGTTGTTCTTCTGGAGCGAGCTGAATTCTTCTTTCATGTCTATTTTACATATTGGATCATGTGATGTATATTCATATGTTTTTGGGTCTGATTCAACCATCAGATAAAAATTCTCTGCAAACAAATGGTCTTTCATACACAGGGCACTCTCAAACTGAGATCTACTCCTCCTAGGGTCACTAGGATTTCCAGCTAGTTCCCTAGTTGCATGAATGGTATTTGATGCCCATTTTGTTCTTGTATTATTGTCAATATATGCAATTAAATCATCATTATCAGACATATTAGAATCAGCAAACTCATTTGTCTCTCCACTTAAATTCAATGGTTCTGGTGGTGAAGAAGACTCTCCAACTTCAATTGCTACTAAAGGTTCTTCTTGGAACTAAACACTCCTTTCAATGAAGGATTTGTTATTACTCAAGTTGATCAGCTTTTACCCTTTTGAATCTTCATAATACCCAACAAATAGGCACTCTTGGATTTTGGGCTGCAAAGCCTTTCTTTTTTCAGTTGGAATTCTACCCCAAGCCTTTGAGCCAAAAATCCTGAAATGGGTCACATCTGGCTTGTGCCCACTCCAAGATTTGATAGGAGTAATACCATAAATTTTTTTATGAGGAACCCTATTCTGGATGTAGAATTCATATTTTATAGCCTCGGCCCAAAACTTTGGTGGCAAAGTCTTAGCCTCCTTGATGCAGGTTGCCATCTCCTTTAGTGATATGTTCTTTCTCTTCACAACACCATTTTGCTGTGGTGTGTAAGGGATTGAATGCTTCATATGAATACTTGCATATTTACAATATTGAATGAAATCAGAGTTGACATACTCACCACCATTGTTATATCTAAGGATCTTGAGTCTCCTCCCAGACTGGTTTTCAACCAAGGACTTAAAGACTTTGAAGAGGTCAAAAACTTCAGACTTATGCTTTAGGAAGTAAACCCAACAATACCTGGAAAAGTCATCTATTAAGTTCAATGCATATTTGGCTTAATTCATGGACATATGAGAAAATGGACCAGCAACATCAGTATGGATCAACTCAAGAGGTGTAGAGGTTCTCTCATGACTAGCTCCCTCAAATTTATGCTCTGGGTGTTTTACTAGGATACAACCTTGACAAACTCCCTTGGAAAACTTAATATTTGGTAACCCTATGACCATATGTTTTTCACTAAAATCAGAAAGATACTTATATTTAAGATGGCCAAATATTTCATGCCAAATATTGCTTTCCTCATTAGCATGACTTAGAAGAGCAGAGGGGTTTGAGTAGGGTAGAAAATGGCAAAACATGTATACCTTCAAAGTGTGATCAACAAAACCTTTTGCAATGAATTTACCATTCGAGACCTTTGTAATCTCAACATCATCATGGGAGAAGATGACCTTTTTTGGAGACCCCTTGTGAGTCATCTGATACACTGAGAAGAGGTTAGAGCCAAGACCTAGAACATAAAGAAAATTATTGAACTTACCATGGTCAAGATCAATCCTTCCTTTCCCCAAACTGTCAGTGAGAGATTCATCTCCCAACACTATTGGTGGACCTTTCAACATGTCAAGAGAGGAGAATGCCCCCTTGGTCTTAACCATATGTCTAGAAGCTCCAGAGTCTATGATGAAGCTAGGTGAGCTTGATGTGCGAGCAACCAAAGCATGTACTCTCTCTATGTCCTCTGAATTTGATCCTCCTTACCTCTTCTTTGAGCAATCAGGAAGGGATATGTTATTCTTCTCCAGGAGTTGGGTGAACATGTCAATTGGCTTCTTCATACAAGAGCTCTCAGGATGATAGCCCTTACTGCAGTATGTGCACTTGTTCATTTCTCCTTTGTTCTTCTTCTTCTGGAAGTTCTTCTTGGGGCATTGGGGCTCCTCTTGAGACTTGTTCTTTCCTTTTGAATCCACCCTTGAATCTCTAGCAACCAAATCTTGGTCTTTGGAAGGTTTGATGGTGCCCATCATCACCAATTTATATTGTTCCTGTGTGAGGGATTCTATGAACTATGCAAGCTTAGGCATCTTCCAGGATCGAGCTGTCAACTTGGCGGCATGGAAGGTTGAAACAAACACTAAATAGTCAGGGCCAAGATTGAGAGTATGGAAAAAACTAGTTTTTCTTCCTTCTCTTCAATTCCACATTGTTTTAGCTACAAAACAAGGGCTTTAAACTTGGAAAAATAGAGTTGCAAGGATTCAAATGTGCTGGGACTCAAAGAGATCAACTCATTCTTGATTTGATGTCCTCTCATCTCATCTGTCTTACAAAAAAGCTCTACAACCTTCTTCCACACTTCATTAGGTGATGTCAATCCATCGAGATGGAAGATAAGGTCTCTTGAAATGCTCAGACACAAAAGACCATAGGCCTCATCCCTCCTGTTGTGCCATTTTATTTTCTCTGTAGCTGCATTAGGCTTTGCCTCAGTTTCCATAGTCACCCTGTAGATACCTTTCACTCTCAATAATATCTCCATCTCGTATTTCCATTCAAATAAATTAAATGGAGTCAAGATGATCTTCTGAGATTGATCCATAGCTCAAAAAATGTGCCCTTCAGTCAGCAGAATATGCTCCTAGTCAAGATGTCAAAACTACAATAGCAATATGGAAGGATATAAATTGATCTACAAAGGCTCTAATACCATGTGTAAATTGAACCCAAGTGATAGAACAATTAAACTCACAAAATTGCTAATCAAACATGCAAAATTACCAACAAAAGAGACTAAAATTGGAGCATAACACTAATATGTATTGAATAAGTGTACAATAGCCAACCTTGTGAAGTCATAGGCTGCTGCAATATATAATTACATGAGAGATTAAAATGCATAAGGATGCCATTTGAAATAGTAAAAAAGTAGGCTTACTAAATCTAGTCAAATCCCCCATAGGTGCATAAAGTAGTTTCCAAATGTATGTAGAGGCTCACTAATTGGCAAGGTCAAGTAGGAAAGCTAATAAGGTATGGAAAGACAACTCATGCATTCTTTTATTAGGAGAAAAGGAAGGAGGATGATCTAGGAAAAAAACAAGTCAACTACACCTAGTCTGGCTTTCCCTTTTGCCTTATTTCTAAATAAAACAGGCAGCTTTGCAAAAAAAAGCAGATATGCACTTTGGAGGATCTGGAATAAAGAAGACATGCTAAATATGGTTTCCAAGAGGTTTCCCAAGTGCTCCATGACTTATTTTTAGCAATTTTGACTTCTATGACATGTAGAAGACAACTTGCATAGAGTGGAATACAGGAAACTAGGCAAATAAGAAAAAAAATGAATTAATTAATGTCTAAGGTAGGTAACTATGGGTTGATTATTCTAACACTTGGCACAACCTGCATGCAGAGTCCATCCTTTCGTGGGATGAGAACAAAGTATGGACACAATGGTATCCTTAAGGTTAGCCTTCAGAGAGTGGCAATCTATCCAAGGTTTTCTACAAGCTACATCCCAGACAACTTAGCCATCTTTCTCTCTATCTCCACTGCCACAAGTTGTGGGATTGAAACTTAGAATTTGGGATTAATAAGCAGTGTTCTAGGTCAAGATCTAGTTCTAGGCTAAATATTCATTGGGATCCCACTCCTATGTATAATTTGAGTGCTCCAGAGTAAAACCATTTCACTATTACATGCAATTTTGGCTAGCTTCCAAGTTTGAAAGTGTTCAATCTGTCTTTTAACCTCCCTTCCCCTCCTCCCCTTTTTTCATATTTTAGTTACATATATTTTTTCAGGAAATAAATTAAGCCATTTACATGTTATACATGTAGATCAGATAGGATTATTAAATATGACCTCCCCATTCCTTCCACACGTAGGATAATGGACTGATATACCTTGGCCATTCCCCTCAAAGCGAGGGCTGTTAACACCCAAAAATGGTTAACTACCTCATCTACCCCATTACATGGCTCATTTGTCCACTTTCCTACCATATCTCCATCAAAAACCCATAAAACCATCTAAAAGGTCACCAAAAAGCTTAAAATGCCTCCAAAAGGCTATAAAATCCTTTTTTCCTCCAAAAATATCCAAAAAGGAATAAAAAAATGTAAAATAATGAGGAAAAAGAGGAAACCCTAAAAAGCTGACCTAAACCACATGGTTTTATAAATAAGTGATGGAGACCCATTATTCCATATCCATGATCATAAGTCTCCTGCCTCTGCCGAAATTGTTCCTGAAACCCTAGCTTACCATTAAGCTACTTTCACCATTGAGAACTCTTCTTGGCCCATTTCCACCATCAGAGAAAGAGAAGCAGCAGCTTGGAGCTCGAAGCCACCGACATCGGACCAACGCAACGGACTCCATCAACCTCCTCATTGGAGGTAACATCAATAAAGATTTTTATTTACTTTTCACCGTATTGCTTCATGTTATTTAATCTTCACCGTATTGCTTTATGAATGTCTAGATTAGCTTTTATTTCCGTTTAACATTATTTAATTCATATATCATTGAACTGCTACTAAGGAATCCATATTCCTTAGTAGGTGCTCATTCGCACAGGCTAGGGCTAAAACCCTAGCAACAGTTTTGGCGACTCCGCTGGATTTTTTATTCATTTTATTTTCCATTTTGTACTTTCGGCTGTCGTTTTTCGGCCGCCGTACACTGCCATTTTTCTTTCCACAGCCGCGGCCCGCCCGCGACTGTTTCCTCAAAACCCGCGGCCCGACCGCAGCTGTTTAGCCAAAAAACCACGTGCTGACCGTGCCTGTTCACCCCAAACCCGCGGTTCGACCGCCACTGTAGCTAAAAACTCGCGATCTATGCACGCCTATTACTTTCAAACCCACGGTCCGACCGCGCGAGTCCGCCCCATACCCGCGGTCCGCGAACTGTTTTTGTTTGCCCTTGTTTCTGCGCCGAAATCCAGCCACTTTGCTTCCATTTTCCTGCACTTGCACAACCACCTGTTCCACTTGCAGCCCTACAGCCATTTCTATCCCTTGTTTACAGCATTGTTTAAAAGATTTTAGCATTATTTATTTCAGAAAAATTTGCATTATTTATTACAGTTTTTCATACATTATTATTGTTATTGAGGAATTTGCCCTGGCACTTCTATTTTGGATTCATAACCTCACCAGCACACAATCTATCCCCTAATTCAAGTGAGACCTAAAATCTACTTAACTCAACCAACACTATAACCTCATTTGAGGAACACAAAAGAATTTTTTAGTTAGGTAGGATCGGGGGGATAGGCTTCCAATAACACCCCTCGGTTATTTACACATGAGACATAGTTGTTGTCCATTAGGGAACCAAAATCCCTTAGTATATTTTGACACGGTCACAACCGGTTTATCAGAGGGCCTCTCCCTTAGGAGGGTTGAAGTCGTGAGATTGGTTCCGGAAGTCTGAGTGGAATACCGAAATCCATTCAGTAACTGAAGGGCTACCTTTCGCAGTTCTCGGAATACCCCTGTATAGGGATTATTGCGGTAAAAGGACCAAGCGCAGATTTACCTTTCTGGACGTGTCATGAACGGGGTATCTTAGTTGCCATACTTCTAGGTTTGCGTACCCGGTGTCCCTCCCGGTAGGGGGATACTTTAGCCATTTGACTTTCCTATTTATATTGTCTGACTTGGATTTCATCACCTTGCAGAGGATATACTTAGTTGAGTCATAATATTATTAGTTAGGTGTTTGCATGCTCCCTTACCTCCTCTGGGTCTAGTGAGTCCACCGATTTTTTCTTTTTTAGGAAACCGACTGCTTATTGGTATTCTGACCACTTTGTTGACACTCCGCCTATTGTAGCACGCAGTTACACTAGGTATTTTGAGTTGTTTTTTGGCCTGAGTGCCTTATTTTTTGAGCTCTCCTTCTGACACACGGTTGCATTATGGTTTTTGAGTTGTTTTTTCGACACCACAACCCACATATTTGAAACCACTTGTCACCATTGACTCTCCGAGACATTCTTGTCGCCTCAGAGGTGAGCCCCCACAGCACGGTTCACTTGACACCACCCGTCATCACTGTAGATCTCGAGCCTTGTCACTCGACTCCACTCGTCAACGGCATAGGACTCCGTCACCATATTCCGAGAACACTCTTTACACTACCCCCACTAGCCCTATGGCTGGCGTGAATCCTAATCCCTTCATTATAGGGACCACCGGCGGTACATCTGCCTCTATACCAGTTACCACACCCATCATGGGTATTCCCTCCACGGGAGGCCCGTCTACCATTCCCCTCACCGTACCTATTCCCACGGCAGTAATACCCATACCCACTCCATTAGTAACTCCTACCGCCCTTGGTGGCGCAGGACCTTCTCATGCCACCATAGTTCCCCCACTTGGGGGTAACCTCCCTCACATGACCCCTCCACCTGGGGGCATGGGCCCCAACGTGGTCCAACCCACTACTGTGCCACACCCTTCATCCAGTTTTCCATACATGGCTAGCCTCAACCTACCTGACCTAGCCAGGTTAACTAATGACCCCATCCGGCACAACCCTGTGTGGCCCCACATGCCTACCAAACTCCCCTCTGACATCCCTAAGTTTGAGGGTAAGGCAGGTGAGGACCCACAGAACCATATCATGTCTTTCCATCTATGGTGTTCCTCCAATTCCATAGTAGACGACTCCATTCGCCTCCGTTTATTACAGCGCACTTTCACTGGCTCGGCTGCCAAATGGTATATCGAGCAACCCCACGGAACCCACACCACCTTTACGTCCCTGGCCTCGACCTTCCTCCAGTTCTTCCAGTTACCTGTCCGCTATGACACGGGCGTGGAGATCCTCCTATCTTGCTGGCAGAACACGGCTACCCATATCACAGACCACATTCACGAATGGCGGCGACGCCGTAGCCTATGCAAAATCAAGCTAGATGACCGGATCTTCCTAGATTGGTTCCTCAAGTCTCTCCTTCCACCTATTGCTAAGGATGTGGCAGCCGAACGACCCCAGAATGAAGAAGACGCTATCCTTAAGGCCCAGCAGTTTGATCTCATTTATGCCCAGTCGGGTTATCTTTACACCATCATACCGGACGCCCCTCGAGGTGATCCCCCACATCACGATGCGCCGGGGGCATCCCACACTGCCGATGGCATCATTGGCCGCCTCTCTTCGCAGCCTAAGCCCTTTTCCATAGCCCGTCCTACTTCTGGACCTGAACTTTCACGGGCTACATCACAGTCCGGAGCAACCAACTCGTACGCTCACATGCCCCATCAACACCATACCCATGGACCCTCATGTCCACCTCAGTGTTTCGTAAATATGACTTCCGCTTACCCCTCCCCGGTTGCACCTCAGCCATACTATCACCAGCAGGCTGCACCAGCTATTGCGCCACCACAATCCCAACCTCATTATTATCAGCCACAGCCAGCCCCTGCGGCAAACCCACAACCCGCTCCACAGCACTATCAACAACCCCCTCAAGTAGCCGCACCAGTGCAGCCTCCACCTCCATATTATCCACCGCAGCCTGCTCCCGCACCTGCGCAAACTCAGAATCCACCTACTACCCAAGGGCAGGTTTACGCCCAAGAAAACCCGCCTCAAAACCAGAACAACCAACGCAACCAGGGCCAACAAAACCGTGGCAGGGGCCGAAATCGGGGGAAAAACCAGCAGACCGAGAAAGCTGGTCAACACCCTAATCTCCCTGCTAATAATAACGCGGCCCCTACCAACCAAAACCCTGATCGCCCACCCAAGCAGGCTAAAACCCCCAACTTGCGAACAAACTTCCCTTGTTCTGTTTGCGGGGTCTATGGACACTACACACATTTTTTTCCGCAGATGGAGCGCGTTCAACAAATTTTGGCTGCTGATATGCTACGCCAAGGGCAGGCGGCTCCTCAAGCACCACCCAATCCCCCACAGCCTCAGCAGCCACCTTTGGTGCTGCAAAACCCCTTACCAAACCAAGGCTTAGTGAACACTGAACCATTGGCTCCCCCTCAAACTACTGCACCTATCCAACAAATCACTTACGCTGCTCCTGATCAACCCCCGTCCGACTCAGGTACCCACCATCTGTTGATGATGTCCTCCGATGAGGTCAACCTCCAAACCCGGCGGAACCAATATGGCTCCACCCCGGAAGCACCACCCACCAATAACCCCACTAACGCTCATCCCACCGATCAGCCGTTACGTATACATCCACCTCCACTAGATGGAACTCCCAAAGCACCCCGTTTCCCACTTCGCCGTATTAATAACAACCCCAATGCGCGGGCTTCGTCAAACTACAACATCGTAGACAATTTAGCCCAATCTCCCACAGCCATGTCTGCGTTAGAAGTCTTAAGAAATTGCCTTTCGCAGCGTAAGAATTTACTCTCAGCCATTGGGGATATCGATCCACATGATTCGCAGTTAATGGCATATGATTTGGACCAATCCGAACCCCGCCTGCCCTCCAATTTATCATTCCAAGTTTCTGTTTCCATCCGGAATTTTGTCGTCCATCGATGCATTATTGATGAAGGTGCCTCTACATGTGTCATGCCCATCTCCATCTGGCAGAAAATGGGATCCCCCCCTCTCCAACCGTCCTCCACTGCGTTGCGAGCCTACGACGGCCATTCAGCTCAACCACAAGGCCTATTAACCAATGTCCCCGTCCAGCTGGCTGGTAAAATGGTCCTAATAAACATCGAGGTTATCAATGCCCAGCTTGACTACAACCTTTTACTTGGTCGCAGCTACATGTATGCTATGCGGGCAGTTGCTTCTACCGTTTTTCGCATCATGATGTTCCCTCATGAGGGACACGTGGTCAAAGTTGACCAACTCACGTACCACGATCCCAAGGCCACCGCGACACCCAAAAATGTTCTCCCCATGATTGAACAAACTATCTCAGGTGCCCCCAACACAGCCGTTTCTTCTAAAGGGCCCATGCTCCCCATGGTTGAACAACTTATTCCACATGCCACCACCTCCTTGGTTTCTTCTGTGGGGCCCGGAGTTTACTCAGACACACAGATGACCTCCACTTTTCCATCTCTCCCACCACCGTCATCTACTACTGAAGTGGCTGACCTATTGACTCTGTCCCACCACACGAGAACCCCTAGTAATCAACCACTGTTGTTACCTCAACCCCCTTTGGTACCTAGCCACATTGGTGCCACACCCATACATACCATACCTTTCCTCTTTCCTCCCTCAGGAGTGGTCAGCGCCCCAGTCATGGCTACCCTTAGCCTCCCTGGTTTAACCCTAGGATTAACCGTTTGGTATCTTTCGCCTCCAGTTCGTCCGCCGACACCAGACGTCGTCCTGCAACCGGTGCAACCCATTGCCACTACTAGTCGACCACCTCCCGGTGTCGCTACCCCGTCAACCCCCGCGAAACCACCCCCTATTTTCACCAAACCCACTAGGGGCAGAGGCCCCCAACCTTACACTGCTGTCCCACCTCCTAAGACAGTCAAAAACCCCCCTGTATTCCGTGCCCCTCCCAAATGCGCGCTGTGCGATGAGTTGGGCCATGCGACTCACCTATGTCCTCATTTACCAGCATTAAAGGAATACATGCAAATGCTTGACAACGACCCCACTATCCCGGTTGTCCATCTAGATCCAACCCCTATGCCTCGCGACAAATCCCTACGCACTAACCACTCATGTGCCTTGTGTGATGTTTACGGGCATTACTCCCATCACTATCCCGATCTCCCCGAGTACAGAATAGCTCTCTTTGAGATGAACAATCTCGATCTGGAGATGGAAAACCTCACCATTGAAGAGATCCTCCCCTCAGATCTGTATCTTGAGGCAACCCAACTCCCCATTGTGGAAATCCACCCCCCGGACTCTTCTTCTTCCGGAGAGTTCGAGACCATTTATATGTTTTCTTCCATCACCACCCCCCTGGCAATCGATCTGACAACCTGAACATTCCACAGTGATGAAGAAATTCTTGAGGCTCTCACCGCCCCAGATTATCCATGGGATGACATGCATCATCGTTCCTACTTTCTCCCAGATGAATCATCTTCTAGCACTGCTCCTCAATTTGTAGTGGAGTCCAAAGACTTCCTTCCCCCGAAGGTCGACTGGTTCAAGGACCCTATTCCTGCTCCTGACGCCTTCGAAGAGGGTAACATGGCCAACATCTCACCTGTTATCCAAATCGATCTTGCTGCCCCCGGGGGCACCCCCGAACTTATCGCTTTAGGAGCATCTTGCACTGAGCAATAGATTGAAGAGTACAAAGCACTCTTCAAAGAATTCCGTGATGTCTTTGCCTGGTCCTGTACCGAAATGCCTGGCCTTGACCCTGCCATTATAGAACACCACATCGACACATGGCCTGATATAACCCCTGTTCGTCAGAAACAGCGTCCCATACACCCCTCCAAACTTCCAGCTATAAAAACAGAGATCGAGAAACTTCGCACAGCAGGATTCATTTATCCTATTGCTTATACCACATGGGTTTCAAACCCTGTTCCTGTCAACAAGAAACAAGGCACCCTTAGAGTATGCACTGACTTCTGAGATCTAAACCGCACCTATCCCAAAGACAATTTCCCTACGCCATTCATTGACCAGCTCATCGATGCGTGTGTGGGGCATGAAGTCCTCTCATTCATGGATGGTTTTTTCAGATATAATCAGATACAAATCCGCAAGGAAGACCAATACAAGACCGCCTTTACTACCCCATGGGGCACTTTTTCCTATCGTGTTATGCCCTTCGGCCTCAAAAATGCTGGTGCAACATTCCAGCGGGCCATGACCTATTGTTTTCATGATTTGGTCCAAGTCCTGCTCGTATACCTAGATGACCTTACAGCTCGTTCCCGAATACGATCAGACCACCTAAACGACCTTCGGCAAGTTTTTCTGCGTTGTCGCAAATATCAGATCTGCTTGAACCCACACAAGTGTGTTTTTTGCATTCCGGCAGGCCGATTGTTGGGATTCATTGTCTCCCACAAAGGAATTACTGTTGATCCACTGAAAGTCCAAGCCATTTTAAACCTTCCCTCTCCCCGAACGCTCAGGCAGCTCCAAAGTCTGCAAGGGCGATCTAATTTCCTTTGACGCTTCATTCCCGATTACGCCACAACCGTTCATGGTTTCTTGCGCCTACTCCGTACCCAAGTACCTTTTGT
This sequence comes from Pseudotsuga menziesii, assembly GCA_001517045.1. Lineage (NCBI taxonomy): Eukaryota > Viridiplantae > Streptophyta > Pinopsida > Pinales > Pinaceae > Pseudotsuga > Pseudotsuga menziesii. Next base: position 1,101,711 of record LPNX010670711.1, read on the forward strand.
CTGGGACGAGCAAGCAGAAGCTGCATTTAATGCCCTCAAGAAATATCTCACACAAGCCCCCTTGATCTCCCCTATGGATTTCTCTCAAGACTTCACCCTCTACATCTCGGCATCCGAGTATGCTGTGTCAGGAGTCTTGGTCGAAGAAGACGCCTCACGCCAAGAACATGTCATTTACTACGTCAGCCAGACCTTGTCCGGCCCACCCCTACGTTATCCACATGAGGAGAGACTAGCCCTAGCAGTGGTCTTTTCTGTCCAAAAATTGCGACACTACATTTTACTTATTCATACCACAGTCGTCGCCGACTCTAACCCCATGGTCTATCTCTTAAACCGGCGGCTCCTGCAAGGTCGTGTGGCTAAATGGGTCATTATCCTCCAGGAATATGACCTCACTTTCTGAACACCCAAGAGCACCAAAGCCCTTGCGCTTTCCCAACTCATGACGGATCTCCCTTCCTTTATCCCCGCCCCACCTATCTCCGAAGAGTTACCCGATAATCACTTATTTACCATCTCGTCTGATGACCCGTGGTACGGCGATATCTTGTTATACCTGCGAACGTAGAAGTTTCAACCCACAGTCACTCAGAACAGACGTCGTCGTATCCGTCACCATTCCTCTCGCTACCTCCTCATTGGAGATGTCCTTTACCGGCGAGGAATCGACACAATTCTTCGTCGTTGCCTTACACACGAGGAAGCTGAACAAGTCCTTAATGATTGTCATAGCGGTGCCTGCGGCGGCCATTTCTCAGGGATGGCCACTGCCCAAAAGGTCGTCCGCGCCGGATATTTCTGGCCCACACTATTCACCGACTGCATCAATGTGGTCAAGCATTGCCATAACTACCAACTTTTCGCCCCCAAAGCTCGGACACCACCTGCTCCGTTACACCCAGTAGTCACCGTTGGTCCCTTTTGTAAGTGGGCTATTGACTTCATGGAGTGTAGACCCACATCAGCGAACGGCCATAAGTACATCATTGTCCCCGTCGATTACTTCACCAAATGGGCGGAAGCCATGCCCACCTTCAATTGTAAGGATGACACTGCTGCCCGTTTCTTCTTCAACCATGTCATCACTAGATTCGGGGTCCCTCAACAGTTGGTATCGGACCACGGATCACATTTTGAAGATCGTGTTTGGCGCGAGTTATCCACCCTCCTCAAGTTCGAACACCAATTTTCCTCGGCTTACTAACCCCAAGGGAACGGTCAAGTAGAAGCAGTTAACAAAATCCTGAAAACCATACTCCAATGCACCGTCGATCGGCATAAGTCAAATTGGCACCATATGCTATTTCCTGCCTTATGGGCTTACCGTACATCCACCAAGACCACCACTGGTTTTACCCCATTTCATTTGGTTCATGGTGTAGAGTCTGTCCTCCCCATTGAGTGTCAGATACCTGCCTTACACATCGCTGTTGAGCTCCTCCCCGATACCTCCCCCCTTGAGCAACGTCTACTATCCCTCGAACAAGCCGATGAAGATCGTCGTCCCACTCTCCAGAATATCGAAGCTGCCAAAACACGCTCCAAAGCCCATTATGACAAACATGTCCACCCTCGAACTTTCCACGAAGGGGACCTCGTCCTCATCTATGACCAAGACAACGACAAAAAAGGTAAAGGAAAATTTGAGTCCATGTGGCAAGGCCCTTACATTGTGCAAACTTGCCTCGGCAAGGGGGCATACATTTTAGCAGACTCTGAAGGACGACCCTTATCCAACCCCCGGAATGGGTTGTATCTTAAACGTTTCTACCCATAACCGAAACCGCGACCTCATTGGTCCGCATTTGCACAGTTTGCTCTCTTTTTGTTTTTCACCGTTTTTTACCACAATCTCACATTCATTTCATTTTTGCATGCCCACAGATGGATCCTCTTCCACCTTGTTACATCGGCTTCACTGATGGTGCCAGCCGCTGGTCTCCCAACCTAGCTTCTGCAGCATGGGTCT
>LPNX010670730.1:0-66612 GCA_001517045.1 Pseudotsuga menziesii
ATATATTTTAATTTTTTAATTTTTATATTTTTTTTGTAGCAGGGATGTATGAGAGATGTGAGTGGAAGGGTGATGGTTGATAAGCTGAAACCGAGCTTAAGTGGGAGAAGCCAAATCCAAGCTTTGATACCAAATGGAGCAACTGAATCTGGTTGTCCATTAGTCGAATCCGACTATCATTATAATAATGAATATGAATAATAATAATATATTAGATGATGGGTAAAATGTACAATAAGCTCACCCTTTTATAGGCTTGAGCGCGAAGGGTTACACCCTTTCATATAATTAACTAATCTATTTTAATAATTTATTTTATATTCATTGCATCTGCCTTAACTATCCTGTACCTGTCATCAATTCCCCTAATCTAGCAATCATCCCTTCCCGTACTCAACATGAGTTGAAACCTCATGCCTATCATCATATCTGAATCCCGTTCTTTCAGAAAATTTGTCCCACTCTCCCTTCCCCGCTGAGAGTCATACTCATATTTAATGGGCTGAGGGATGGCACAGATTATAATGTGCATTCCCTTCATAACTACGTGTGGAGATGATTGAGATTCATGGAGGGTTCCCTCATAGCCCTGTCACCAGCATAATTATCCCTCGTATCAACCTCCATCTGTCTGTTCATGAGGACATCTTGTTGATCCAGCTATCGTCATATTGGAACCCATTGAGCCCCCCCAAAAGACTCCAGCCGTTCCATCCTCCAACCTTCATTCCCCCTAGTGCTGACATTTTCCAGCATGTCTGCAACTTGGTTTTATTCCCTTCTAATGTGGTGAAATGAGACCGTCGGTTGCATCAAGACCAAGCTACGAAGGGTCTCCAACCGAATTTCTAGATGCCAGCTAGATGAAACCTTCTCCATTATCCTTCCGTTGGCCAACTATTTTTCCATCTGAATGAGGATGTTCGAGTCCCCTTCCACCATTGCTGGTAGGCACCCTTCCCTCATCACCAGACTGCAACCTTGCAGCAAACGTTTGAGCTCCGCGGAGTTGTTTGTGTCAAAACCAATCGACCCATAGTAAACTTGGAGAATTCCCCCCATCGAATTTGTACATACTCCCCCCAAAACCAGCTACCCCGAGATTGCCTTTCGCTGCCCCATCAAAATTTAGCTTGAAAACCAGGAGGAGGGGCTAGAGAATTTGCACACTTTTACCCTCTAACACAACCCGTCAAGGGTTCCTATGGTCAATCCCCAACCCTCTGCAATTATCAGCTCAGAGGAACTGAATTCTTTGTTGTCTTCATTCCATTCCATACTGTGAATTCTCTCAACGAGGTTCGAGCATAGGGTCTTCCATAATTCTTCCACCGTTGTTGCCTATCCTAGGAAATTCGTCCATTCCACTCCTTTTAGACCACCCACAGGACTTGGCCAAGAAAGGCTTGCCACAGAGTGCATAGAATGCTGTTTTTGAAGGCTTTAGGATGCCATTCCCTCAAGGTTTGGCTCGAGGCTCCTCTGCCCCTATTTCTTTTTCTAAAATCCTGAGCCCCTTTATCCCAGAATTCTGATGCATAAGTGCAGGAGTCCAACATGTGGCTTATGCTCTCCTCTTGTCCTTTGCAGAGAATGCATTGAGACGGGCCTAGGATTCCTCTACGTTTCAAGTTTTCCCCTATTAGGATCCTGCAGTGGGTTACTAGCCAACATAAGGTTGCAACCTTTTGCCAAGGGTTGGTTGTCCATATATTTGTCCATATCGAGTCCTCTCCCTCCTGTCTTCATATCTGGATCTTGTAGGCCTACTTTATACTGAACAAGCCTTTTTGCGTGTATCCCCACCGTAAAACCTCTTCCCCGTCACTATGAAAAATGCATCGCTCCTGAAGTTCCATTTTGAAAGCGTGGATATCCTCCTTTGATATCCTCTCATCCCCTTTGATTCAAAGATCCCACTGTCTCTGGTGTTCCTAATTTCCCTCCTCCTAGTAGTGGTAGACCTTTTTCTTTCCTTCCACCATTCCTATTGCTTGAATATGCTTCCACCTTGGATCATTCCCTAACTTGGGGAGTTGGTTCCATGAATCATCCCTGAAATTGGCGTCCTTTTGTTAGATTTTTATCATTTAAGCTAGCATTATCTTAGGATCTTAAACTGAGAGAATAACAAGTACAACAGTCAAACATAAGAGACAATGAACACAACATTTTCCTCGGGGAAACCATAAAGGAGAAAACCCCACAACTTCCTTAGAGATAGAATCAACACCAAAAGAAAAACCCCTAAAATAGTAACATGATCTCCCGACAACAGTAGTCTCTCTCTCTCTTGTCCCAACAACTTCTTCTCTCTCAGTTATGTGCTAAAACTGAGTGTGAGTGATTGTGTGATAAATAGAGAGGCTCACTCTCTATTTATACTAATTCCTGACTTGACAATAAATCACTAGGGCCGAAATCTCTAGGAGAGTCTAATAACCCTAGGGCCCCACAACTGCGGGGACTTTAAACCTTGATCAATAGGAGGGTTACCCACAATGACTTGACATGACTTGTTTACATTATTGAATCTCCTGATAGGAACATTGGGGCATGACATGACTCAAATACATTACAGACACCTCCCAGAACAAACATCGGGGTACAATACATAAGATATACAGGTGAATACATTTTGAAGTTACAAATACATCAACACTCCCTCTTAACTAGGAAGGTATTCTCTCGACACAATTTATTAGCACGGGTATTCTTATTTGTATCATCTATATCATCAATGATTTCTCATCATATTCATCTTCAAGGCATCTACACAGAGCCATTCCTTTTTCATACTGTATGTGTCATCACAGAGCTAGTCCTTTTTCATACTAGATGTGGCGTCACAAAGCTAGTCCTTTTTCATACTAGATGTGGCATCTACACAGAGCCAGTCCTTTTTCATATTGGATGTGTCATCCAGAGCTAGTCCTTTTTCATACTAGATGTGGCATCATAGAGCTATTCTTTTTCATACTAGATGTGGCATCCACAAAGAGCCAGCCCTTCTTCATACTGGATGTGTCATCACAAAGCCAACCCTTTTTCATGTTGGATGCGGGATCATCACATACATATGACAATGGAAGGAACCAATCCTGTCATCATGCCACAACCCTTACATATGACCATGGAAGGAACCAATCCTCTCACCATGCCAGAAAGGCACAACACTTACATTTGACCATGGAAGGAACCAATCCTCTCACCATGTCAGAAGGGCTCACGGACTCATCACTTCCTCTTAGAAGGAACCTTGATCCGGAGAACACCAAGCTTCTCCCTGAAGTATTCAAACTTCACTCTAACTAATGGCTTGGTCAATACATCAGCTATCTATTTGTTTGTGGCAACATACTGGAGCTTCACTACTCCCCTCTGTACCATATCCCTGATATAGTGATATTTGATCTCGATATGCTTCGACTTGTCATGGAACACCGAGTTCTTAGACAACTTCACACAACTATGGCTGTTGCAATATATACAAGTAGCGTCCAACTGGAGATCAAATAAATAAGACAATAGCTTATTTAGCCATACTGCCTCACAACTAGCTGAACAACCTACAACATACTCGGTTTCAGCTATAATCAGTGCTATGCAAGACTGTTTCCGGCTAAACCAAGAGATCACACCTGATCTCATAGTGAAGCAACACCCTGAAGTGCTCTTTCTATCGATGGTACTACCTGCCCAATCTAAATCAACATAACCTCCCAGGTTAATCTTCTGATCAGCCTTATACTTGAGCACATAATCAAATGTACCCTTTAGGCACCTCCAAGGGGAAATTATGAGACCGAGAGCCATTCTGACATGGTGAGAGGATTAAGTTCCTTCCATGGTTAGATGTAAGGGCTGAGCCATTCTATCATGGTGAGAGGATTTGGTTCCTTCCATGTCAGATATGAGTGCTAAGCCATTCTGATGTGACTGTAGGATTGGTCCCTACATGATCAGATGTAAGGGATAAATGGCATTCTTGGAATGGAGGCACCTGGTTAGTTACCAGGAAAACTCATTCTAGGACTAAGGGCCATTCTGATATGACTGTAGGATGTAGTCTTACATGATCAGATGTGAGCACATGGCCATTCTGGTGTGATTGAGGGAGGTGTTCCCACTTGATCATATATAAGGGCTGATGCGATTCTTTGGGAGAATGGAGGAACCCGGTCAGTTACTAGGAATTCTCATTCTGGGACTAAGAGCCCTTCTGATGCGGTGCTTTCGAGCATGGTCAGATGTAAGTGCAGAGCCCTTTCTATGTGGTGCTTTCGAGCATGGTTGAATGTAAGTGCTGAGCCTTTTCGATGCGGTGCTTTCGAGCATGGTGGAATATAAGTGCTGAGCCCTTTCAATGTGGTGTTTTCGAACATGGTTAGATGTAAGTGCATAGCCTTTTTGATGTGGTGTGTTCACACATGGTTGGATATAAGTGCTGAGCCATTCTGGCGCGATGTGTTTACACATGGTCATATGTGAGTGCTGGGCCTTTCTAACAAGATGAGGTCAGATGTGAGTGTTGGGCGTGCCTTTCTGACAAGATGAGGTCATATGTAAGAGAAGGGAAGGGCATTTTGACTTAGGGTCAGATATAAGCACTGATGAAGACCTACATGAAGGGTAGGCCTACAACCAGCATGAAAAAGGGCTGGCTCTGTATAAATTCCTATGACAAGAAGAATAGAGAGATAGCACCGATGATGATAATGATCTAGATGTGATCATGATTCAAACTTGATCATGATCTAGATGTGATGATGATACAATGATGATGATCCAGTAGTGATGATCTATTAGTCGTGATGATCCAGATCCCGTGATGAAGAAGACTTGAAGAAGAATATGACTTGAAGATGAAGAAGACTTGAAGACAAAGAAGACCTGAAGACGATGATGACTTGAAGACGAAGAAGACTTGAATATGAAGACAACTTGAAGATAAAGACAACTTGAAGGTGACAATTCCAAGATGATCCAGTTGATACAGAGAAGAAGACTAGTGCTGAAAATTGTGTCAAAAGAATACCTTCCTAGTTAAGAGGGAGTGTTGATGTAATTGTAACTTTAGAATGTATTCATCTATGTATCTTATGTCTCGTACCCTGATGTTTATTCTGGGATGTGTCTATAATGTAATTGAGTCATTTCATGCCCCGATGTTTTGATCAGGAGGGTTTATAATGCAAAAAAGTCATTTCAGGTCATTGTGAGTAACCCTCCTATTGTTCAAGGGTTAAATTCCCCGTAGTTCTAGGGCACCAGGGTTATTAGACTCACCTAGTGAATTCGGCCCTAGTTGGGTTTAGTCAAGTCAAGAATTAGTATAAATAGAGAGCTAGCCTCTCTATTTATTACACACTCAGTCACACTCAGTTGTAGCGCATATCTGAGGAAGAAGAAGACACTGGGGCTAGGAAGAAAGAGGTTGCTGATGTCGGGAGATCATCTTACTATTTTGGGGCTTTACTTTTGGTGCTGATTCTATCTCTGAGGAAGTTGCGGGGTTTTCATCAATTCCCGTAATCTAGCAATCATCCCTTCCCATACTGAACATGAGTTGAAAACTCATGCTTATCATCATATCTGAATCCCGTTCTTTCAGAAAATTTGTCCCACTCTCCCTTCCCCACTGAGAGTCGTACTCAGATTTAATGGGCTGAGGGCTGGCACAGATTATAATGTGCATTCCCTTCATAACTACGTGTGGAGATGATTGAGATTCATGGAGGGTTCCCTCATAGCCCTGTCACCAGCATAATTATCCCTCGTATCAACCTCCATCTGTCTGTTCATGAGGACATCTTGTTGATCCAGCTATCGTCATATTGGAACCCATTGAGCCCCCCCAAAAGACTCCAGCCGTTCCATCCTCCAACCTTCATTCCCCCTAGTGCTGCCATTTTCCAGCATGTCCGCAACTTGGTTTTCTTCCCTTCTAACGTGGTGAAATGAGACTGTCGGTTGCATCAAGACCAAGCTACGAAGGGTCTCCAACCGAATTTCTAGACGCCAGCTAGATGAAACCTTCTCCATTATCCTTCCATTGGCCAGCTATTTTTCCATCTGAATGAGGATGTTCGAGTCCCCTTCCACCATTGCTGGGAGGCACCCTTCCCTCATCACCAAACTGAGACCTTGCAGCAAGCGTTTGAGCTCCGCGGAGTTGTTTGTGTCAAAACCAATCGACCCATAGTAAACTTGGATAATTCCCCCCATCGAATTTTTACATACTCCCCCCAAAACCAGCTACCTCGGGATTGCCTTTCGCTGCCCCATCAAAGTTTAGCTTGAAAACCAGTGGTGACGAAGGAGACCAGGAGGAGGGGCTAGAGAATTTGCACACTTTTACCCTCTAACACAACCCGTCAAGGGTTTCTATGGTCAATCCCCAACCCTTTGCAATTATCAGCTCAGAGGCACTGAATTCTTTGTTGTCTTCATTCCATTCCATACTGCGAATTCTCTCAACGAGGTTTGAGCATAGGGTCTTCCATAATTCTTCCATCGTTATTGCCTATCCTAGGAAATTCGTCCATTCCACTCCTTCTAGACCACCCACAGGACTTGGCCAAGAAAGGCTTTCCACAGAGTGCATAGAATGCTATTTTTGAAGGCTCTAGGATGCCATTCCCTCAAGGTTTGGCTCGAGGTTCCTCTGCCCCTATTTCTTTTTCTGAAATCCTGAGCCCCCTTATCCCAGAATTCTGATGCATAAGTGCAGGAGTCCAACATGTGGCTTATGCTCTCCTCTTTTCCTTTGCAGAGAATGCATTGAGATGGGCCTAGGATTCCTCTACGTTTCAAGTTTTCCCCTATTAGGATCCTGCAGTGGGTTACTAGCCAACAGAAGGTTGCAACCTTTTTCCAAAGGTTGGTTGTCCATATCTTTGTCCATATCAAGTCCTCTCCCTCCTGTCTTCATATCTGGATCTTGTAGGCCTACTTTATACTGAATGAGCCTTTTTGCGTGTATCCCCACCGTAAAACCTCTTCCCCGTCGCTATGCAAAATGGATCGCTCCTGAAGTTCCATTTTGAAAGCGTGGATATCCTCCTTTGATATCCTCTCATCCCCTTTGATTCAAAGATCCCACCGTCTCTGGTGTTCCTAATTTACCTCCTCATAGTAGTGGTAGACCTTTTTCTTGCCTTCCACCATTCCTATTGCTTGAATATGCTTCCACCTCAGATCATTCCCTAACTTGGGGAATTGGTTCCATGAATCATCCTTGAAATTGGCCTCCTTTTGTTAGAATTTTATCATTTAAGCTAGCATTATCTTAGGATCTTAAACTGAGAGAATAACAAGTACAACAGTCAAACATAAGAGACAATGAACACAACATTTTCCTCGGGGAAACCATAAAGGAGAAAACCCCACAACTTCCTTAGAGATAGAATCAACACCAAAAGAAAAACCCCAAAAATAGTAACATGATCTCCCAACAACAGTAGTCTCTCTCTCTCTTGTCCCAACAACTTCTTCTCTCTCAGTTATGTGCTACAACTGAGTGTGAGTGATTGTGTGATAAATAGAGAGGCTCACTCTCTATTTATACTAATTCCTGACTTGAGAATAAATCACTAGGGCTGAAGTCTCTAGGAGAGTCTAATAACCCTAGGGCCCCACAACTGCGGGGACTTTAAACCTTGATCAATAGGAGGGTTACCCACAATGACTTGACATGACTTGTTTACATTATTGAATCTCCTGATAGGAACATTGGGGCATGACATGACTCAAATACATTACAGACACTTTCCAGAATAAACATCGGGGTACAATACATAAGATATACAGGTGAATACATTTTGAAGTTACAAATACATCAACACTCCCTCTTAACTAGGAAGGTAATCTCTCGACACAATTTATTAGCACGGGTCTTCTTATTTGTATCATCTGTATCATCAATGATTTCTCATCATATTCATCTTCAAGTCATCTTCATCTTCAATTCATCTTCATCTTGATCTGGATCATCACTGCTGGATCATCATTACTGGATCTGGATCATCACTCGATCTAGATCTTCACTGGGTCATCATCATGGGTGCTATCTCTTGATTCTTCTCATCACATGAATTTCTATAGAGCCAACCCTTTTTCATGTTGGATGCACATCTACAGAGCTAGTCCTTTTTCATACTGGATGTATCATCACAGAGCTGGTCCTTTTTCATACTAGATGTAGCATCACAGAGCTAGTCCTTTTTCATACTAGATGTGGCATCCACACAGAGCTAGTCCTTTTTCATACTAGATGTGGCATCTACACAGAGCCAGTCCTTTTTCATACTGGATATGTCATCACAGAGCTAGTTATTTTTCATACTAGATGTGGCATCACAGAGCTAGTCATTTTTCATACTAGATGTGGCATCTACACAGAGCCAGTCCTTTTTCATACTGTATGTGTCATCACAGAGCTAGTCCTTTTTCATACTAGACGTGGCGTCACAAAGCTAGTGCTTTTTCATACTAGATGTGGCATCTACACAGAGCGAGTCCTTTTTCATATTGGATGTGTCATCACAGAGCTAGTCCTTTTTCATACTACATGTGGCATCATAGAGCTATTCCTTTTTCATACTAGATGTGGCATCCACAAAGAGCTAGCCCTTCTTCATACTGGATGTGTCATCACAAAGCCAACCCTTTTTCATGTTGGATGCGGCATCATCACATACATCTGACAATGGAAGGAACCAATCCTGTCATCATGCCACAACCCTTACATATGACCATGGAAGGAACCAATCCCCTCACCATGCTAGAAAGGCACAACACTTACATCTGACCATGGAAGGAACCAATCCTCTCACCATGTTAGAAGGGCTCACGGACTCATCACTTCCTCTTAGAAGGAACCTTGATCCGGAGAACACCAAGCTTCTCCCTGAATTATTCAAAATTCACTCTAGCTAATGGCTTGGTCAATACATCAGCTATCTATTTGTCTGTGGCAACATACTGGAGCTTCACTGCTCCCCTCTGTACCATATCCCTGATATAGTGATATTTGATCTCAATATGCTTCGACTTGTCATGGAACACCGGGTTCTCAGACAACTTCACACAACTATGGTTTTCGCAATATATACAAGTAGCATCCAACTGGAGATCAAATAAATAAGACAATAGCTTCTTCAGCTATACTGCCTCACAACTAGCTGAACAACCTACAACATACTCTGTTTCATCTATAATCAGTGCCATGCAAGACTGTTTCCTACTAAACCAAGAGATCACACCTGATCCCATAGTGAAGCAACACCTTGAAGTGCTCTTTCTATCGATGGCACTACCTGCCCAATCTAAATCAACATAACCTTCCAGGTTAATCTTCTGATCAGCCTTATACTTGAGCCCATAATCATATGTACCCTTTAGGAACCTCAGAATATGCTTTGCAGCAATCAAGTGAACATGTATCGGATCTGTCAGGAACTGGCTCAAGGTGTTCACAGCAAAGCAAATATTTGGTCTCGTATTCGTTAGGTACATCAAGGATCCAATCATCTGACGATACATGGTGGCATCAACTAACTCGGATGAAGCATCAATCAATAGCTTCAGGTTTGATTCAATAGGTGTGGTCATGGCCTTGCAGTTCATCATCCCAAATCTCTTCAGGATCTCTACTGCATACTTCCCTTGTTCGAGGGAGATTCCATCTGCATTCTACCACACCTCCATGCCTAGAAAATAGTGCATCATACCCAAGTCTTTCATTTCAAACTCAGCAACAAGCTTCCTCTTTGTATAAGCAATCAACCCATCCACACCTATTACAAACAAATATTCTACATACAGCAGGAGTATCACTGGGTTCCCTTCTTCAACCTTGTAGTATAGGTTGGAATCTGCTTTACTCTTAGTAAAGCCCAAACTAGATAGGAAGCTATTAATTCTACCATACCATGTCCTGGGTGCCTATTTCAAATAGTAGAGATATTTCTTTAGTTTACACACATGAGTCTCTCTGTCATGTATGTCAAAACCAAGTGGTTGTTCCACATATTGTTATACCCAAATCCTATCACCACCATGTGATAAGACCATTAACTTCCATGTTTTCCCCTAATCCCAACACTTGGAGTGGAAACCTACTATGTTTGTCAATTCTACATGAAAAAACTCAGCACCGCGCTTTCCTTATGTCCCATGAGTGGTACCTTGCTTGTACCACCTGTATCCTATTTTCCATAAGCGGTGCCACTGCCCGTGGTCTTTGTTCCATAAGTGTTTCTCATCTAAACAACTTTGTCACAAGAGAAGAAAAGCGGTACCCTGGGTAAAATGGGAAAAAGAGAAGTTCTTGAGGCTTCTAGATCATGAGCCTCGTGTCCTCCCTTATCCCTATCATTGTGGGTCAGTTGAGCTCGAGATCCCCCATCATAGGATCTTGGAGCCACCTCATCCACAAATCTCTCAACTATCCCTATCCATTGAGCCTTATAAATACAAGCTCATGTCCATAGTTGAGGAGGATAAATATAGAGGTATTGTTATGCTGTTGGATTGACTACCTAGTCCAAGTCATTGGAGAGCATAGAGAGAAAAGTTGGATCTTATGGGCATGAAGTGTTTGTTTCATGGAGATGGATGTCAACACTAAGGCAATGGTTGTAAGCTTCTCCATACATATTTAATGCAAAGCTGATTTCCGTCCCACATTACTGTTGTTTTGATTTCACATGTACATGTTGTTAGATTCCTTAGTCACTAACATGGATAAATAGATGATGTTTTGGTAGCTTTGATATGTTTGCATGTTTGATATGTTTGCACGTACACAGGTTCACTATCAAAGCAGCATTCCAGGTGTCTACGACATCTAGGGAAGGTCTTCATCCTTTGTCGTTCACTCATTTGTTGTAGATCTGAACCATTCGGACCAGAGGAACAACTTCTATTTGCAGAAGGTGAAATATTCCTGGTTACAAATCTAGTGACTCCATTGGGGAATTAGCACATATAGCGGTTGATCTGATCTTCCTCAATTATTGAACTCTTTTCCGAATTGAGGCTCCATCTCCAACTCTCTTCAGTCAAATCTGCCATCTGACTCAGTGAATTTTGGTTTGAAACTTTCAGATCTGTTCATATCTGAATTATTTCGACTTTTTATGCTCTTTTCTACTATCAATCCATCAATTTTTGCCTTGATCTGATCTTTTTCTAACTTGATCTATTGTTCTCCTTTGTGTTTTGAATCTATACAGGGAAACACTCATATGTCGTTGGTGAGAAGCAGTGCCACCTCCTGAACCCTGTTAGTATCACGTGGTGCCACTGCCTGAGTCCTATTATCCATAAGTAGTGCTGGTCCAGAACCGCTCTGTCAAGACCCCTGCAACGTAGTGCTAGGTAGGCCTTGTTCCAAGACTACCTTTTCTCATTTTTTTGCAAAATTTGAATTTTTTTGCTTTCAGCCCTCCATTGTCAGGCTTGTGTGTTAGAGTGAGAATGGTCATGGTTTTAAATTCTATGGTAAAAGATTGGTTTGATTGAAGAATTTGAAAGCTAGACTAGGTTTGTTATTAATTCATTTTCTTTCGGGCTTGTTGGTTGTGATTGTGAAAGGATTTAATTTTTGAAAAGCTTAGGTTGTAGTGAGATCTCTTTTCATTCCTGTTATATAGACTGAAACAAAAACATTTGATTAGCATCTTGATTTCATTTTTTGTTTTCATAGAGGACTTCTTTTTGCTTCTTTAAAAAGAAAAGTTTTGAATGAGATTAGGTCATTATCATCATTGAGCATAAGACATTGGATCTCTAATTGGCCTCACAAGCTTTCAAGTTCTCTATGTTCTTTTGTCCTTTTGCATTAGTACTATCTCATCAAAATAAAAAATATTGTAGTTTTGAGTTAGATTTATCTATGCTTTGAGAAAAATTGAAAAATTGAGTGCATATGCATGTAGTGTGCCTTCTGTTTTTCTTTTAGGAAAAGAGACTCTTCCCCTTTTTATTGCTTTCAGAAAAGAGAAATGAGTTTGGAAAGTGTTGCTTGTCTTTGATTTTGATTTGTTCAAGATTGTTGTTTGGAAATTTTTGGTTTTGAAACAAAAGAAAATACTCTCTTTCCCTCCCATAGGTAGGCATACTACGAACGGTAAAGTGAAATATTTTCATATGCATACTGTTGATGTAATTGTTACTTTGGAATGTATTCACCTATGTATCTTATGTCTTGTACCCCCATGCTTATTCCGGGATGTGTCTGTAATGTAATTGAGTCATGTCGTGCCCCGATGTTTCGATCAGGAGGATCTATAATGTAAACAAGTCATGTCAATTCATTGTGGGTAACGCTCCTATTGTTCAAGGGTTAAAGTCCCCGCAATTCCGGGGTACTAGGGTTATTAGACTCACCTAGTGAAGTTGGCCCTAGTTGGGTTTTGTCAAGTCAGGAATTAATATAAATAGAGAGCTATCCTCTCTATTTATTAAACACTCAGTCACACTCAGTTGTAGCGGATAGCTGAGGAAGAAGAAGACACTGGGGCTAGGAAGAAAGAGGTTGCTGCTATCAATAGATCATCTTACTGTTTTGGGGCTTTACTTTTGGTGATGATTCTATCTATGAGGAAGTTGTGGGGTTTTGTCGATTTATGGTTTCCCTGAGGAAAAACACTGTGTTCATTGTTTCTTGTGTTTGATTACTGTGCTTGTTATTCTTTCAGTTAAAGATCCTAATAATGCTAGCTTAATGTTAAAAATCTAACATGGTATTAGAGCTAACCGAAGAAGAAGACACTGTGCAGCTGTGGGAACTAGGTATTCCTACTTTGTGGATATTCCCCCATATATTTTCAACAAAATAAGGTTGGATTAACTCTCCTCCTTAGGGCGCATCTTTCTGTCGAAGCAGAATCCAATTATGAGGTTTTTCAGTTTTGGACCTGACACTACTGCCAGAAATTAGGGCTTTCCACAGAAGTGAAATTTTTTAGTGCGCCCAGGACTGGATTGATTTCCTCCCCAAAATAGAAGTTAGGGATCAAATTCAAAGAATTTGGTTGGACAGAACTCCGGAAAAGCAAAACCCTAATTTGCTCCTGAACTAGCACTGCAGGATTTCAGCTCCAAATCCAGATCCGACATCTTAACTTGGTAAGATCTAAATCTTTTGTATCTCCATTTGAGGTTCTCAGGTAAGATGTCTCATCATACCAAGCTTGATGAAAAGCTTGGGGGAGCTGATAAATTTTGAGCCTGGAAGTATAGGATCTCCCTGGTCCTGGAAGAAAATGAGTTGAACTCCTATATCAGTGAGGAGGTTCCAGTTCGAGAGGGAGATGAGGCTAACACATTACATAAGAAGATGTTGGTTATGGCAAAGATGATTATTTCTGATTCAATCAAGGATCACCTCATACCACATGTGTCCTCCCTCAAGACACCTAAAGCTATGTTTGATGCCATAACCAAATTGTTTGAAGGGAAGAACATAAACCAGAAGATGACTCTAAGAAACCAGCTGAAGAATGTAAAGATCCAGAATGTAGAAACCATCAAGTATTAATTTACGAGGGTCTCTCAGATAAAGGAACAACTGGAAGCATTAGATGAAGAATTAGAAAATGCAGAGATTGTGATGACCACCTTGAATGGTCTCCCTAGATCATGGGACTCCTTTATTCAAGGGATCTGTGCCAGAAAGAAGTTAGTCAAGTTCAACAGACAATGGGAAGAATGCTCTCAAGAAGAAGCTCGGACAGTAGCTCGAGAAGAAAAGATGGGAAGTGAAGATCAAGCTCTCACAGTAACAATCCAAGAAATCCAGATCTAGCCACCACATAAGTAAGTACTCTCATCAAAGGAATAACTCTAGAAATCCTAGAGATTTGTCTAAGTACATTTGCTATACATGTGATGAAAGAGGACATTTTGCTAGAGACTGTCCTAAAAATAAAAGTAGCACTCACAAGAATAAGGGAAACAAGAGAAGACATCATGCTCATGCTACAGAGGATGACGAACCTTCCACGAGGAGAAACATACAAGTCAGTGATGATTCTTCAAGTGATGAAGAATATGTTCTGATCTCCGCTCTCATGGGAACTATCACACATGGAAGCAATGATTGGCTTATAGACAGTGGTGCTTCCAAGCACATGACAGGATTCAAGGAATCCTTTGTGAAATTATCTGAACATGAATCACCTCACAAGGTGAAACTTGGAGATGACTACCAGTATCCAATAAAAGGTAGTTGGGAATCCTCATACAAGATAGACTCTGGAAAGTCTATGACAATGAAGGAAGTATTGTTTGTACCAGGACTGAAGAAGAATCTCCTCTCCATATTTGCATTAGATGCAAAAGGAATGAGGGTTGCATTTATAGATAGTCAAGTCATCATGTGGCCAAAAGGAAAGACCATTAATGATGCGGTAGTGATTGGGGAACAAGAAGGAGGCTAATACAAATTGAAGGGACATCCGGAACAAGCTTTGGTTCATGAATCAGTAGAACCAAATGAGCTTTGGCATAGAAGGCTTACACATGTGCATTACAGAGCACTACCACTTGCAAGAAAAGCTGTTGAAGGCATACCATAAATGTAGACAAAATATGAAGGTGTATGCAAAGGATGCATGGAAGGGAAGAACATAAAGAAGAAATTTCCAAGGAGCGAAAGCAAGGCAAAAGGAATCTTGGAAATCATCCACTCCGATGTATGTGGTCCAATGTCATCCAGTTCACTAAGCGGGTATGCATACTATGTTTCTTTTATTGATGATTTTTCTAGAAAGGCATGGATATACTTTATGAAGAACAAAGATGAAGTATTCAGTAAGTTCAAGGAATTCAAAGCCTTGATCGAGAACCACACTGAAAAGAAGATCAAGACTTTTCGATCAGATAATGGCAGAGAATTCACTTCGAATGAATTCCTATGTAAAGACTTCGGGATTAAGAGGGAGTTGTCCACTCCTTATAATCCACAACAGAATGGGATTGTAGAAAGGAAGAATAGAACTATCATGGAAGCTGCAAGAGCAATGCTTCATGATCAAGATCTTCCTATGCATCTTTGGGCAGAAGCTGCTAGAACAACAGTGTATGTACAAAACCATACTCCACACAGAGTACTCAAGAACAAGACTCCTGAAGAAGTCTTCTCCGGAAAGAAACCAGAAGTTAGCCATCTCAGAATATTCAGTTGTCCAGTGTACATTCACATTCCAAAAGAGAAGAGGAAAAAATTAGATCCTTCAGGAAAGAAGGGTATATTTGTGGGATACTTTGAAAGCTCGAAGGATTACAGAATATACTTCCCAGGGTTCAAGAAGATTGACATTAGAAGAGATGTAACATTTGACGAAGATTTAGCCTACATCAAATCCAGGAAGAAACCAACTGAAGAACCTGAAGAAACAAGAGAACCTAGAATTCATGATACAATCATGAACGGAGAAATTCAAGAAGAAGATCGAGAACTAGAAGAACCTCAAGAACCTGTAGATCCACCTTTGGAGAACAATCCTCATAAGAGGAAACCTTCTTGGGTACGTGAAATTATTCAAGGTGTAGAAAGATATGGAGCTTCAGAAGAAACACCCAGAGGAAGAAAGAGAACTAGATCATGTTCTATTTATGTAGCCTTGCTATGTGACATTATTGATAAAGAACCTTCCAACTATGAAGAAGCGACATAACAGAAAGAATGGAAGTATGCTATGATCGAATAGTATCAATCGATCATGAAGAATGATGTTTGGGATGTTGTCCCAAGACCAGAAGGGAAGTCCATTGTAACTTCCAAATGGATCTACAAGATCAAGCATGCTGTAGATGGTAGCATCGAGAAACATAAAGAAATATTCGTGGCTTGTGGTTTCTTCCAGAAAGAAGGAATAGATTATGAAGAGACCTTTGCACCTGTATCCATATACACTTCCATCAGATCAGTACTTGCTCTGGCTGCAATGATGAAATGGTAGATACACCAGATGGATGTCAAGACTACTTTCTTGAATGGTGTAGTAGAAGAGGAAGGGTATGTGGAACAACCACTCGGTTTTGAGACACATGATAGAGAGTTTCATGTATGTAGATTGAAGAAATCCCTATACGGTTTGAAATAGGAACCTAGGACATGGTACAGTAGAATTGATGGTTTCCTATCCAATTTTGGATTTACTAAGAGTAAAGCAGATTCCAACCTTTACTATGAGGTTGAAGATGGAAATCTAGTGATACTCCTATTATATGTGGATGATCTGTTTGTAACACGTATGGATGGGTTGATTGCTGATACAAAGAGGAAACTTGTTGTAGTGTTTGAAATTAAAGAACTGGGAATGATGCACTATTTCTTAGGCATGGAGGTGTGGCAGAATGCGGATGGGATCTTCCTTGGACAAGGGAAGTATGCAATAGAGATCCTGAAGAGATTTAGGATGATGGACTGCAAGGCCATACCCACACCTATGGCATCAAACTTGAAGCTATTGAGTGATGATTCATCAGAAGCGGTTGATGCTATGATGTATTGTCAAATGATTGGGTCCTTGATGTACTTGACAAACACAAGACCATATATTTGCTTTGCTGTGAACACCTTGAGCCAATTCCTGACAGATCTGAGACATGTTCACTTGATTGCTACAAAGCATATTTTGAGGTACCTGAAGGGTACAGTTGATTATGGGCTCAAGTACGAGGCAAATTTGAAGATTAACCTATAGGGTTATGTTGATTCAGATTGGGCAGGTAGTGCCATCGATAGGAAGAGGACGTTAGGATGCTGCTTCAGTATGGGATCATGTGTGACCTCTTGGTTTATCAGGAATCAATCCTATGTGGCACTGAGTACAGCTGAAGCAGAGTATGTTGCATCTTGTTCAACTAGTTGTGAGGCAGTATGGCCAAGGAAGCTACTGTCTGATTTATTTTATCTCCATATGGATGCTACTTGTATATATTGTGACAAATAGAGTTGTGTGAAGTTGTCAGAAAACCCTGTGTTCCATGACAAGTCGAAGCATATCGAGATCAAGTATCACTATATCAGGGATATGGTACAGAGAGGAGCAGTGAAGCTCCAGTATGTTGCGACGGAGGAACAGATAGCTGATGTATTGATGAAGCCATTGGATAGAGTGAAGTTTGAGTACTTCAGGGAGAAGCTTGGTGTTCTTGAGATCGAGGTTCCCTCCAAGGGGAAATTATGAGACCGAGAGCCATTCTGACATGGTGAGAGGATTAAGTTCCTTCCATGGTTAGATGTAAGGGCTGAGCCATTCTGTCATGGTGAGAGGATTTGGTTCCTTCCATGTCAGATATGAGTGCTAAGCTATTCTGATGTGACTGTAGGATTGGTCCCTACATGATCAGATGTAAGGGATAAATGGCATTCTTGGAATGGAGGCACCTGGTCAGTTACCAGGAAAACTCATTCTGGGACTGAGGGCCATTTTGATATGACTGTAGGATGTAGTCTTACATGATCAGATGTGAGCACATGGCCATTCTGGTGTGATTGAGGGAGGTGTTCCCACTTGATCATATATAAGGGCTGATGTGATTCTCTGGGAGAATGGAGGCACCTGGTCAGTTACTAGGAATTCTCATTCTGGGACTAAGATCCCTTCTGATGTGGTGCTTTCGAGCATGGTCAGATGTAAGTGCAGAGCCCTTTCTATGTGGTGCTTTCGAGCATGGTTGAATGTAAGTGCTGAGCCTTTTCGATGCGGTGCTTTCGAGCATGGTCGAATATAAGTGCTGAGCCCTTTCGATGCAGTGTTTTCGAACATGGTTAGATGTAAGTGCATAGCCTTTTTGATGTGGTGTGTTCACACATGGTTGGATATAAGTGCTGAGCCATTCTAGCGTGATGTGTTTACACATGGTTAGATGTGAGTGCTGGGCCTTTCTAACAAGATGAGGTCAGATGTGAGTGGTGGGCATGCCTTTTTGACAAGATGAGGTCAGATGTAAGAGAAGGGCAGGCCATTCTGACTTAGGGTCAGATATAAGCACTGATGAATACCTACATGAAGGGTAGGCCTACAAACAACATGAAAAAGGGCTGGCTCTATAGAAATTCCTATGACAAGAAGAATCGAGAGATAACACCGATGATGATAATGATCCAGACTTGATGATGATCTAGATGTGATCATGATTCAAAATTGATGATGATCTAGATCAAGTGATGATCTAGATGTGATGATGATACAATGATGATGATCCAGTAGTGATGATCTAGTAGTCGTGATGATCCAGATCCCATGATGAAGAAGACTTGAAGAAGAATATGACTTGAAGATGAAGAAGACTTGAAGACAAAGAAGACCTGAAGATGATGATGACTTGAAGACTTGAAGACTTGAAGATGAAGACAACTTGAAGATAAAGACAACTTGAAGGTGACAATGCCGAGATGATCCAGTTGATACAGAGAAGAAGACCAGTGCTGAAAATTGTGTCAAAAGAATACCTTCCTAGTTAAGAGGGAGTGTTGATGTAATTGTAACTTTAGAATGTATTCATCTATGTATCTTATGTCTCGTACCCCGATGTTTATTATGGGATGTGTTTGTAATGTAATTGAGTCATTTCATGCCCCAATGTTTTGATCAGGAGGATCTATAATGTAAACAAGTCATGTCAAGTCATTGTGAGTAACCCTCCTATTGTTCAAGGGTTAAATTCCCCGTAGTTCCAGGGCACCAGGGTTATTCGACTCACCTAGTGAATTCGTCCCTAGTTGGGTTTAGTCAAGTCAAGAATTAGTATAAATAGAGAGCTAGCCTCTCTATTTATTACACACTCAGTCACACTCAGTTGTAGCGCATAGCTGAGGAAGAAGAAGACACTGGGGCTAGGAAGAAAGAGGTTGCTGCTGTCGGGAGATCATCTTACTATTTTGGGGCTTTACTTTTGGTGCTGATTCTATCTCTGAGGAAGTTGTGGGGTTTTCTCCATTTATGGTTTCCCCAAGGAAAAACACTGTGTTAATTGTTTCTTGTGATTGATTGATGTGCTTGTTATTTTCTTAGTTAAAGATCCTAATAATTCTAGCTTAATGTTAAAAATCTAACACATACTACATGGTTTTACTTTTTCTATCAAAATTCCATGCATTCACCTAACCGTCCACTTTAAAATTAGTGGTAGTTATAGGTTAAAATTTAAATAGAAATTTGAGTGATAGGTTAGAGACGTGTTCAGCATCGGTAAGCATAGGAGCTGTCGTTACTCATCCGCATTACATCCCGGGACTCGCACGGTTCTTCCACATACCGTCGGTATATCGAACGGCCTTTCACGTACTCTTGAAGTATATAGAAAGGTACTTCACATACTCGATTGTATATTGGAAGGCCCCTTGTGTACGGTTATGTATTAGGTAGCACTACTACCGATTTGAGCTCCCACGTACCTTGCGTATATTAGGAGACCCCACTAGGATACCTTATCCATCTGAGAAAATCCCTTTGGCCGTCTTTCTTGGGTCCGTACACCGAAAAAAACATTCGGGGTGATTACTATGCACGTATCCTTGAGGTATATTGCGAGTGGCACCTTCTTGACAATCCTGGTGAGAGACCTGACTATCTAAACTCCTCTTGTCATTTAAGTTTGATTGTTTGACCTACAGCTTGAGCAGGGAAATTTTTGGTGTGTTTTCTAGTTTCTGAGACCCTAGATTAGATAGGAGCTAGACAAACTGGATGAGCTAAGACAGTCCATAATATTACGGGGCTTGCCACCCAATTTTATTCCTGTTTCATGAGAAAATCCAATGGAAGCTATCGACCAAGGAGCTGCTACCACCTCCCAAGTGGGAGATGATGTGGTTGCAGAAAGTGGAGGACCATATCCTTGACACTCGCCTCCCTTGGTCCAACAACCTTCTCGGGGTAATACTTCATTCCATTCTCCCACAGAAGGTCATGTTGATGATACTACCCATCCGGATTATGGTCCCAATGCTCCATTTTGGGATACCTATATAGGATAGGCCATTGCCTCATTTGGCACCCGTTTAAATTTTTTTTGAGAAGTTTCACCACATGAAGAAGAACATAGATAATACTAGGTAGCCATTCTCCGTGCACAGGAGATTGAAAAGAAAATAGATGACATATTAGGCACACTAACATCACGTTCCACAGCTGTTCCTGTGGGATATCACTCACTTGCCGATTCTATGAGACCCATTGAACCGATTCTAGATCACACAGTGACTCCACACAACCTAGGTCAAACTACCAACCCCACGACCTCCCATATTATGTCTGTTCCTAATCCTCCCAGGTCTTCTGCACTTGGGGCTCAACCTTCAATTCCTGTTTCGTCATCACCTTCTAGTGCTGGGGGGTAACCCTTGACATGGCCTACGTTATCTGGCACCAGAATTGTACCTAGTCAATGACATACTTCTAGTATAGAGAAATCTACAGTTTATGTCCCTCCCACCCACACAAATGTGGTTAACCCCCCATCTAGTTCAGGTCAGACCTTGGGGGCACAACCTGTAACCAATCCAACCTCTTGGGGTTATTATTATACTGAAAATCCAATACCTGTAGGAAACATTGATTACCCATCCAAACCTATAGGAATGCCTTATGCTGGAATTCCATATCCTAGTAATACTTTCATGCCATGGGGGCAACCTAACTGTTCCTACATGCCAGTGATGGGGGGGATACCTATACATATTGCGGGAGGTGTCGAAGGACCACCTTATGGAGGTCCTCCCCTTGGGGGGCCCAATGGTCCTGGAGATCCTGGTGGCTTTCCTCCTTATGGTCCTAATGGTCCTGGTGGTCCTCGGGGGCTTGGTGGCTTTCCTCCTAATGGACCTGGAGGGTCTGGTGGCCCTCCTCCTAGTGGTTCTGGAGGATATGGAGGTTTACCTCCTAGAGGTCTCAGAGGGTCTGGTGGTCCACCTTCTGGTGGCCCCAGTGGTCCTGGTGGTCCCAATGGTCTTAGTGGTTCCAGAGGCCCCAGTGGTCCTCCTCCCAGAGGCCTTGGTGGTCCTAACGATCCTGATCCCGGAAATCAACCCCTCATGGGTGGATTTTTCGGTAGTAATTCCTCACAACAACCTGTCTATCAGTCTACTTATGGTCCTACTGGTATGTATATGCGATATCAATATTACTAGTATGTGAAACCTAATCGTCAGTTACCTTTCCTAGCAACTTTGGACTTGCATGATTTGTCCAAGTTGATTAATGATCCCATTCAACATAACCCCTCGTGGCCTCCCATTCTGGTAAAGTTACCATCAGACATTCCAAAGTTCAATGGGAAGCATGGAGATGATTCGAAAAACCATGTCATGACATTCCATCTGTGGTGTTCTTCAAACTCCCTTATGGATGATTCAGTTTGTTTAAGACTCTTTCAATGAAATTTGATCGGTACAGCCGCGAAATGGTACATTGACCTTCCACAACATTCGTTTGTGGATTTTGGCTCATTGGAAACTATTTTTCTTATGCACTTTTAGCTTCCTATTCGTTATGAAACTGGTACTGATCTCTTAACTTCTTTGCGACAGAACACCTCCACCCACATATCCGATCATATCCATGAGTGGAGAAGGTAGAGCAGACTTATTAAGCCTCCTATTCTGGACCAGTTATTAGCTAAATGTCTTACCAAATCTTTGTTTCCTTCGATTGCCTGAGATGTGGCTATGGGCGGTGCTGTTACTGAAGAGTAAGACATTAGTTGAGCCAAGTATCTAGACTTGGTCTATTCCCAGTCCACAACTTTGTATGACTTGATTCCTCAAGCTCCTCGCCCAAGCACCGATCTTGCAAAGCCACTAGCAGAAGCCCTGTTGATGGGATTGTTTTTTCAATCAAGTCCCCATTAGTATAAAAATATGCCAAGAAACCCCAGAATTCCACCCCTACTCCTTAAACTCCCAAGGTTTCCGCCGAGGTCAATTCTATTCAGAGTATTCAAACCTCCAGCAATAATAAAAAGAAGGGTAAAAGTAAGAATTAAAAACCTGGAAACCAACAGGAGAATCCAAAACCAACCAAAAATGAGAACGATAGTGGTAAAAGAAAAGAAAAATATCCATGTCTGCTATGTGGAGGTGACCATTTAAAAAAAGAGTGTCCCCGATGGGACGAAATCACCTAAATTTTTGAAAACAAATCCTGCACCCGCAATTCTCATCGATCCTTTTCCCTCTCAACAACAACTGATAGACCACATGTATAATCAGGGAAAGTCTAGTTCGTTAGAGGAAATTCATATGATGTCCATGCATACCATTAGTTTGTAAACTTGAAGTCAGAATTATGACAAACCCGCAGATAAGAAAGAAGACAATTCTTCTTTAGAGAAATCTCCCTCCACTAGTTTTCTCGACTCCTCGTCTACTGCCCCCCTAACCATTGAGAAGCTTACTCTCGACATGGTTTTACGTCCACCCAAGAGTACTCTTAGGAAGGCTGTTTTTAACCCTAATGCCCAAGCTGCTAAATTTTATGACATAGTTGAAGATCTCTCTCAGGTACCATGTGCAATGTCTACCTTGGAAGTGGTCCAAAGTTGTCCTACACAACGCAAAAACTTGTTAACTACGTTAGGAGATTTAGACCCGGACAATGCTAATTTGACTCATTTCAATGTTGAGAACTATAAGTCTAGACTACCTCAGAAACTTGCTTTACAAATCATTACGAAAGTAGTTGGAAAGAAGGTCTTTAGAACTGTTCGAGATGAAGGAGCTTCAATTTCAGTTTTGTCCCTGTCTTGTTGGAAAGCTCTCAGCTCTCTTGAGCTTGTAACATCACCTACGACTCTGAAAGCCTTTGATGGATGAGGTTTCCATCCCCATTGTCTCATATCAGCCCTTGCAGTGGAGCTTAGGGGAAAAAATGTTTCTATATCGGTAGAGGTATTAGACGCCCCGTTAGATTACAACCTCCTTCTAGGAAGAAATTGGTTTTATGCCATGACTGCTGTCGCTTCGACGGTATTTCGTACTGTCCAATTTCCACATCTAGGGAGAATTGTCACCATTGACCAGCTCGATTTCTATATGCCGGATGTTACTATCTCTACTGCTAATAACATCCCTATGTTAGGCCAGTCCCATCCTCCTTACCAGTTGATTGGGATAGGCATCTTGAAGGATTCATCCCTTATGGGGATTTTTCCATCCACTCGGGCCTAACACAGACACATCGACAGTAAATATGATTGTGTCATTTGATTGTGAGCCCAAGGGAAAACAAATTGATGATTCCACCTCATTTTGTCCGCATGAAGAAATGTACAACATCATTCAAATCCTTTCTGATGATCACACCGATGACCTTAATCTGGTGACTTCGGACCCTTACCACGTTTCCTACTGGTTAGGACCATCTCTTCCTATTCTGGATTATCTCTTTGATACTTTTCCTTTCGATGATTCCATTATGGAGATCATGAATACGAATGAGCCTATTTGGGAGGATCACCATCATAGATCCTTGTTCCTCCCCAATACCAGTTCGGTAGACCATGACTATGTATCCCTGTTTTCCATTGATATTGTCAACGCACCTCAAAGCCCTATAATTTTGCAAGATGCATATTCTGAAGGAAATATTTGCAATATTACTTAGACAAATCTGATTGACATATCAGCCAAGCTTGGTACCATCGAGCATGTCCATGTTGGGTAGAACTGCTCGGCAGATGAATCTGAAGCATAAAGGCACTTTCAAAAGAATTCCATGATATTTTTGCCTAGTCTTATGAAGAAATGCTGGGGATAGACCCATCCATTGTGGTCCATGAAATTAAAATCTATCCTACAGTTAAACCTGTCAGGCAAAAAACTAAGGCAAGTCCATCCACAGAAGGCCACGGCTATTAAAGCTAAAATAGAGAAACTTCTCAAAGCTGGGTTTATTTATCCCGTACCCCTAACAGAATGGGTATCGAACGTTGTCCCTGTTAATAAAAAGCAGGGAACCATTAGAGTCTGTATCAATTTTAGAGACTTGAATAAAGCTTGTCCCAAAGACAACTTTCCTACTCCACACATCGATCAAATTATCAACAACTGTGCCAGAAGTGTCATATTCTCATTCATGGATGGCTTTTCTGGCTATAATCAAATTGAGATATTACCCACCGATCAACACAAGATGACATTAATTTTCCCATGGGGAACCTTTGCATATAGGAAGTTACCATTTGGCTTAAAAAATGTTGGAGCCACTTTGCAGCGTGCTATGTCCTATGCGTTTCACGATATAAAACATATTGTTGAACTGTACCTTGATGATCTCCATGCTCATTCACAGTGATGGAAAGACCACCATGGTCATCTTAGAGACATTTTCCTAGGATGTCGTCATTATAATATATGGCTCAATCTGTATAAATGTGTTTTTTGCATTGAGACAGGATGCTTGCTAGGTTTTGTGGTCTCTAAGGATGGCATTTGGATAGACCCTATGAAAATCACTGCCATTTTAGCTCTACCAGCCCTAACTAATCTTCTCGAACTCGAAAGTTTCAAGGGAAGGAAAAATTCTTACGCCGTTTCGTGTGCAATTTTGCAGAGAAAATGCACGGTTATATGCGTCTCCTTAAAAGGGACACTCCATTCTTTTGGGATGACCAGGCCCAACGAGCCTTTGATAATCTCAAACACGCTCTGACTCATTCACCCATGATACACCCCCCAGATTATTCAAAGGATTTTCTCTTATATATTGCTGCCTCCGCTACTACCATCGCTATGGTTTTGGTGCAGGAAAATACCGACGATTAGGAGCACATGATTTACTATGCTAGTAAGAATCTTATGGATTATGAAACCCGATATTCACGTGTGGAGAAGTTAGCATTGGCCACGGTCATTGCTGTACAAAATTTTGTCACTACATTTTGCTCCGCACAACCATTGTATTGGGAGACCAGAACCCTATGTATTACATCCTGACTCGTTAGGTGCTCGAGGGCAAGTACTCCCGATGGATATTCATACTATAGGAGTTTGATCTGGAATTTTCCAAAGCCACATCAAAAAAATCCTTGGTCTTTGCCGAGCTCTTGTGTGAATTTCCCTGTGCTTCAATGGAATATGACCCCAACGATTCATTTCCAGATGAATTCCTATTCCTGATAAGCACTACTGATCCATGGTATGGAGATTTGCTTATTTATCTCCAAACACAAATATTTCAGCCAAATCTATCTCGTGAGGATCGCCGCCGTATTCGTCACCATGCAAAATACTACCTCATCCTGAATGATACCTTGTATAGACATGGGATTGATTCTATTATCCAGCAATGCCTCACCCATGAGGAAGCTGAACATGTGTTGAATGATTGCACTCTGGAGCATGTGGCAGTCATTTATCTGGGATGGATATAGCCCAGAAAATCCTTCGTGCTGGATATTTCTGGCCTTCATTCTTCAAAGACTGTCATGAGGCTGTTAAGAAATTCCCAACTTGTCAATATTTTTTTCCCAAAAAGCGCACTCATCCTGCTCCGCTACACCCCGTCATTGTCGTTGGCCCATTTTCCAAATGGGGGATTGATTATATGCATTGTAAGCCTACCTCAACCAGGGGGCATGGTTACATCAACGTAGTCATTGAATATTTTACAAAGTGGGCTGAGGCTATGCCTACATATGCGGAAGATGGTAAGACTGCCGCTCTCTTCCTGTTTAATCATGTCATAGCTAGATTTGGAGTCTCGCAGTCCATTGTCACTGATCATGGATCACATTTCTGTAATCAAATGATGGAGGAACTAAGTTCCAAGATAGGTTTTCACCATGAAAAATCTATGCCTTATTATCCGCAAGTGAATGGTCAAGTAGAGGCCATTAACAAAGTTTTGAAAACTATGCTTCATCGGACGGTTGGAGACCATAAATCCAAATGGCACCATATCCTTTTCTCGGCTCTTTGGGATTACAGGGCTTCGGTGAAAACAGTTACTAGTTTCACACCTTTCCAGCTTATCTATGGACTCGAAGTTGTCTTACTGATTCAATGTCAGATTCTATCCTTGAAACTTGCCGTCAAACTTCTCCCAGACACTTCCGCAGAGGAAGAGATATTTTTGTACCTGAAAAACCTTGACGAAACTAGGAGAGATGCTGCCTTGGCTAATGAGGCACACAAGAAACGCGTCAAGGCACAGTATGATAAATCTGTTCAACCTCATGCCTTTAATGAGGGTGACCTAGTTTTGAATTACGATTAGAGATATGACAAAGGAGGGAAAGGAAAGTTCGAGTCCATGTGGTATGGTCATTTTGTCATTTCTAAAGCCTTAGAGAAAGGGGCCTATGAGCTCATAGATTATGATGGAATCTCTTTAGGGAATCCTCGTAATGGGTTGTACCTGAAGAGGTACTATGCCTAGATATCTCCTGGATAGTATCTTGTATATATGCATATTGCTTGACTTTCAGTGTGCTTTGAGTATTTTCAATATGGTTTTGAGTTTAGTGTCTGTATCTGTTTATACCATGTTTTGGTCATGTAGAGAAGATGGCTTTTTACAGCTTATCTGATGGTGCTTGCTGCCACACCTTGAATCTTGCCTCAGTTGCTTGGGTTCTCTATTCCCAAGCTGATGATTTGGTCAGTTTAGGAGTAGTTTGTATTGGTCCCGCTACCAACAACATCATCGAGTATCGAGTAGTCATAGGTATTTTGACTAAAGCTGCCTCCCAGGATGTTCGCAATTTGGTAGTATTGATGGACTCACAAATCGTGGTTTGTCATCTAAACCATGTTTATACCATTAGGAATCATGTGCTTCTCCGCCTCTTTCAGAGGGTACGCTTGTTAGAAAGGTCATTTGAAACCATCACCTATAGGCATATCCCTAGAGAACATAATGTAGTTGCTGACTCATTAGCTAATTACATCCTAGATTGGCATATTTCCCACTCATGNTATGAACATGTTTACAAAAAATAGGTCACGAGACCTCATCTGAAGCATGTAAGCTTTCAGGTAAAAATCACCATACAAAATCCCAAAGCTATTAGCTTTCAGTAGATACATCATGCATACATCGTCTAGTGATGATCATGGTAGCATATCACTGCCCGGACTACTCTACGTAACAGTGTGCTAAACCGAACCGGTACTCCTGCTATAGGTATCTGATATCTCAGAGGGAGGTCATCAATGGAAGCATCAGGGATGTCTAGGGTCAACTTCTCTAGGTTTTCCTCTAACTCCTCGGACACATCATCACCCTGTGGTACAACGCGGGCTCTGACTTGTCTATGCAATGCGGAAGCTCCCCTAGGTCGTGCTGCTCCGACGTCTGCATGAAAATATTCAAGTCTCGTTACTTAACATAAAAAATATAAAACATCAAAAACATAAAAACAACATGTCCATTTTAGGGTTTTTTGCTTCTTACCGATGTCACCCCACTGGCCACCAGGTGGGAGCGATAGGTTAGGGTCTCTGCTGATGTCCGTACCCGCATATGCATAATCCTCCACCATGAGGATCTGATCTCTCAACCATCTAAATAATGGTTCACCGAACTTTACCTTCCCCTTGTCCACTCTAGTACAATCCATAATTTAGACCCACCTCAGCATGCGAGGGTCCTGTGCTCTCAACTCTATAAAGACCACCTTGTGTCTCATCTGTGGAACCCGCTCAAAGAAGAAGCAGGCTATAATGGAACCGAAACCAAACTGCTTCAGTTCCCCCTACCGACACTTGGTCAACTCATCCTTGAAGACCGGAAGCAGAGCTTCCACCTAGTTAAACACTGTAGGTTCCATGGCCTCTATGGCATAGAGCATATGTTGTCTTGACGCTTGGTGTACTCCTTGGATTCCTGCCACTCTCTTCCTGGTAAACAATACAGTCTGTAGAGGTCCATCCATCACTACTTTTATGGGGAATTTCTTCCTCGATGTCCTTGCCCCTGGAATACAGTGATGGTCTATCAACTCTTGTGTGGTAATATCCCCTCCTTCGAAACCTGGTAGTGATATGGGAGCACACCGCCTCGAAATTCAAGTCAAGAAGTAAATGTTCTCTACCTCCACTGTCAAAATGTGAGCAGCAACCTCGAAGTATTGTTGCTCTGAATTCCACATCTGGAGTATGTGCTCTAGAAATCACTCGTGTGATACCATACTAGGAGTTAGGAAGAATTTTAAAAGTACACAGTCCCTAAATGCGGCTATGCAACCCGCATTTCTCTCGGTAAAGGCGTCATCATTATCATGCTGTCTTTCTTTCCATATCACCATTTTTTATTAGCTAGAACATGCCAAAAACAATCACAAGACCCATTAGAATCATTCTTAATCATTCAAATCAAATGAAATGATCTATTTTTGCTTGTGTGAATAGTTTTACATCTTCACGTCCATCACCGCCTATGCGCCGTTGAAGACAGTCGGTGGCACCACCTGTGCACTTTGTTTTCGGCACAGTTCTAGCGAGGTACCGTGTATCCCGCAAGGGATAAGAGCGGTGCCCATTCCATGATTTTAGGGCTTGCCATACAAGCCCAAAACACCATTTAAAATCAAAATTGAAACTATAGAAGGAAAGAGTAGGGTTTAAACTATTACCTGGAATTGACGGCGCTCGAATCCGACGGTGGGAACTCTCGATATCAACAACTGAAGATCTGGCTAGGAAAGTGCTCCAAATGCTCTCCACTATGGGTAAATAGTAAAATGTTTTGATTTTTCACTATTTACATGGATTTTATACACATTTTTGGGTTTGACATGCTATAGTTTTGGTTTAAAATCACTTATTACTCAAAATCTATCAGTCGTAATCCCTTTATGTTAGCTATTGGCACATTTAACACTTGTTTTTGAGTCATTGCAGGATAGAAGAACAGTAGAAGTAAAGTTTTGGAAGTTCATTTTTGACTTTTTCGTACTACCATAAAACGAAAAAAGTCATTGAGCGTTTGTTACGACACTTTGGTCACGCTCTCGAAACTTAGTATCAAAGGTTCGAGTTCATTTATGATTCTTTTTAGACTTGTAAAATCTATCCTTGTGAAAAGAGACCTAATAGAGTCTTCTTTAAACTCTTTTCGGGCTCCTTAAATATAAAAAGATCGTCGAGCGATCTTTTCTTCTTCACGCTCGTTAAAATATTTGAAGAGTCGTCTCTCCGATGGTAGGTTATCTCTTTTTCAGTTCAGATATACGATTTACGAAAAAGGAACACTCCAGCCAATCATGACTAGACGAGTTCCCTAAGTTATTATTTTACACTTTTTCGAGCCTTAGGGACTAAATCATACGAAAAAGGACCCTTTGGAGTCTTCTTCCGTAGCCATTCATACTCTCTAAACATGAATGATACCGATTTTTCTTTCATTGGACTCGTTAAATTAAACATTGAGAGACCCGTTTTTGGGAACGAACCCCTCCTCTCTCAGGTTCGTAAAACATATGAGTTTGGACTTGTCTTTAGACAAGCTTTACCGAGTGTTTGTTACCCTCTTTGAACTCGTAAAACCGAAAAGAGGCACTCATCAATCATGATGGGGGAAATTGGAAGGGAATCATTTTTCAAATAAATGGCAGTAGTTTGTCGTTACCTTTGAACATGGCACTTGTCTGCATATCATGTCAGTCAATTGGGTATTTAGTTGATCTCTGTGATGATCCAATTTCATGAGTCATGTCACTCCTTTGAGTCTTTCAAAAGAATGCATTGTACATTGTCACACTGTGTGTTTGTCTAGTTCAGTCATGCTGCCAAGTCTTTTGTCGTGCCGCTCGAAGTTCAAAAGGAAGTTGAAGAAGTTTACCTCCGCAGTCAAAACAGTCTTTGTGTTAGTACTTTTGAGTCAGTATTGTGGTTACTACATTCACATCATTCTAGAACTATGTTCTACGTTTCATGTCGTCGATGTGGGACTCATCATGGACCTCCTTCGACGAGACTATTCCCGTCGACATCAGCTCATTATCCGAGAAATAGTCTTAGAAACAAAAAATTAGTACCTTAAGATATGTATGCTTTAATGACAAATTCTCTCACTCTCAACATAGGTTCACATCATTGACCTTTGATAGATAGAATCGACTAGGTGTTCGACATCAGGATATCTATTCACACTCAGTAGATTGTACTAGGGTACCTTGGGAATGATTGACATCAATGGTGCTCTCCCTCACACTTGTTAACGGTTCACATCATTGACCGGTAATCAAGTGGTTTCTACCATGTTCGACTTCAGATAATTGTAATCACATGGATAGAATCGTACTTTGTGGAAGACGAGACGAATACCTTGGATACTTGTTTAGCGCTCATTTCTTTCCCCAGGTTGCGATGGATTTTTATGTATCTAGCATGGATCCGCATTTGTATGGTCGTGGCTATGCTCAAATTTGCATCTGTATGACATAGATCTACGTTGTATGTCTGGTATCTATGTCCAAGTTTGAGTCCTCTATCACATGGATCTACGATGTATTCTAGTAGCCATGCTTGTTTATTCCTCTCATGGATTTGCCTTGTATTGGTCTACGGCCATGAGTTGGTTACTTATGTCTATGAGTCAAATATATTGATGTACTATATATGCCTATTGGATGACATTCTCTGATCGAGCTGACATTTTCACCTCGAAGTGACAACTTGTTCTCTCAAATATTTCGTTTATCATATCCCTCTAAGTCTCATGGTTTTGGGGGCATTCTGTTATACCCAAATCCTATCACCACCATGTGATAAGACCCTTAACTTCCATGTTTTCCCTTAATCCTAGCACTTGGAGTGGAAACCTACTCTGTTTTTCAATTCTACATGAAAAAACTCAGCATCGCACTTTCCTTGTGTCCCATGAGCGGTACCTTGCTCACACCGCTTGTATCCTATTTTCCATAAGTAGTGCCGCCACCTGTGGTCTTTGGTCCATAAGCCTTTCTCATCTAAACTGCTCTGCCATAAGAGAAGAAAAGCAGTACCCTGGGTAAAATGGAAAAAAGAGAAGTTTCTTGAGGCTTCTAGATCATGAGCCTCATGTCCTCCCTTATCCCCATCATTGTGGGTCAGTTGAGCTCGAGATATCCCATCATAGGATCTTGGAGCCACCTCGTCCACAAATATATCAACTATCCTTATCCATTGAGCCTTATAAATATAAGCTCATGTCCATAGTTGAGGGGGAGAACTATAGAGGTATTGTTATGCTATTGGATTGACTACCTAGTCCAAGTCATTGGAGAGCATAGAGAGCAAAGTTGGAGCTTATGGGGATGAAGTGTTTGTTTCAAAGATGATTTTCGTCCCACATTACTGTTGTTTTGATTTCACATGTACATGTTGTTAGATTCCTTAGTCACTAACATGGATAAATAGATGATGTCACTGGTAGCTTTGATGTGTTTGCATGTTTGATCTGTTTGCGGGTACACAGGTTCACTATCGAAGCAACATTCCAGGTGTCTACGACATCCAAGGAAGGTCTTCATCCTTTGTCTTTCACTCATTTGTTCTGGATATGAACCATTCAGAACAAAGGAACAACCTCTGTCCATTGAAGGTGAAATATTCCTGGTTACAAATCTGGTGACTCCGCTGGGGAATTAGTACATATATCAATTGATCTGATCTTCCTCAGTTCTTGAACTCTTGTCCAAATCCAGGCTCCATCTCCAAATCTCTTCAGTTAGATTTGCCATTTGACTCAGTGAATTTTGGTTTGAAACTTTAAGATCTGTTCAGATCTGAATTATTTCGACTTTTTATGGTCTTTTCTACTGTCAATCCATCAATTTTTTCCTTGATCTGATCTTTTTCTAACTTGATCTGTCCTTCTCCTTTGTGTTTTGGATCTCTACAGGGAACCACTCATATGCTATTGGCGAGAAGTCATCCACCTCCTGAACCCTGTTAGTAGCACGCAGTGCCACCACCTGAGTCCTGTTATCCAGAAGCGGTGCTAGTCTAGAACCGCTCTGTCAAGACCCCTGGAGCGCGGTGACAGGTAGGCCTTGTTCCAAGACTACCTTTTCTCATTTTTTTTGCAAAATTTGAATTTGTTTGCTTTCGGCCCTGCACTGTGAGGCTTGTGTGTTAGAGTCAGAATGCTCATGGTTTTAAATTCTGTGGTAAAATATTGGTTTGATTGAATAATTCAAAAGCTAGACTAGGCTTGATGTTAATTCATTTTATTCCGGGCTTGTTGGTTGTGATTGTGAAAGGATTTTTTTTTGAAAATCTTAGGTTGTAGTGAGATCTCTTTACATTTCTGTTATATAGACTGAAAGCAAGACATTTGATTAGCATCTTGATTTCATTTTATGTTTTGATAGAGGACTTCTTTTTGCTTCTTTAAAAAGAAATTTTTTGACTGAGATTAGGTTATCATTATTAAGCATAAGACATTGGATCTCTCATTGGACACACAAGCTTTTAGGTTCTCTATGTTCTTTTGTCTCTTTTGCATTAGTACTATCTCATCAAAATAAAAAATATTGTAGTTTTAAGTTAGATTTATCGATGCTTTGAGAAAAATTGACAAATTGAGTGCATATGCATGTAGTGTGCTTTTTGTTTTTCTTCTAGGAAAAGAGACTCTTCCCTTTTTTATTGCTTTCAGAAAAGAGAAATGAGTTTGGAAAGTGTTGCTTGTCTTTGATTTTGATTTGTTCAAGATTTTTGTTTGGAAATTTTTGGTTTTGAAACAAAATAAAATACTCTCTTTCCCTCTCGTAGGTAGGCATACGACGAACAGTAAAGTGAAATATTTGCATATGCATACTGCATGGTTTTACTTTTTTCTGTCAGAAATCCATGCATTCACCTAGCCATCCACTTTAAAATTAACAGTAGTTTTATGTTAAAATTTACATAGAAATTTGAGTGATAGGTTAGAGACGTGTTCAGGCGTTGTTAAGCATAGGAGCTGTCGTTACTCGTCCGCATTACATCCTGGGACTCGTGCGGTTCTTCCATGTACCATTGGTATATCAAATGGATTTTCACGTACCCTTGAGGTATATAGAAAGGTACTTCACGTACTCGATTGTATATCGGAAGGCTCCTTGTGTATGGTTATGCATTAGATAACACTACTACCGATTTGAGCTCCCTTGTACCTTGCGTATATTGGGAGAGCCCACTAGGATAACTTATCCATATGAGAAAATCCCTTTGGCCGTCTTTCTTGGAGCCATACACTGAAAACAACATTCGGGGAGATTACTATGCACGTACCCTTGAGGTATATCACGAGTGGCACCTTCTCGACAATCATGGTGAGAGACCTGACTATATGAACTCCTCCTGTCATTTAAGTTTGCTTGTTTGACCTATAGCTTGAGTAGGGAAATTTTTGATGTGTTTTCTAGTTTTTGAGACCCTAGGTCAGATAGGAACTATACAAACTAGCTCAACTAAGATAGTCCAGAAGAGTACGGGGCTTGCCACCTGATTTTATTCCTGTTTTAGGAGAAAATCCAATGGAAGCTACTGACCAAGGAGCTGCTACCACCTCCCAAGTGGGAGATGATGTGGTTGTAGAAAGTAGAGGACCATATCCTTCACACTCACCTCCCTTGGTCCAACAACCTTATCGGGGTAATACTTCATTCCATTCTCCCATAAAAGGTCATGTTGATGATACTACCCATCTGGATTATGGTCCCAATGCTCCATTTTGGGATACCTCTATAGGACAGGCCATTGCCTCATTTGGCACCCGTTTAAAATTTTTTGGAGAAGTTTCACTAGATGAAGAAGAATGTAGACAATAACAAGAAGCTATTATCCGTGCACAAGAGATTGAAAAGAAAATAGATGACATATTAGGCACACCACCATCACCTTCCACAACTGTTCTTGTGGGATATCACTCACTTGCCGATTCTATGAGACCCATTGAACCGGTTCTAGATCGCATAGTGACTCCACACAACCCAGGTCAAACTACCAACCCCACCACCTCCCATATTATGTCTGTTCCGAATCCTCCCAAGTCTTCCGCACCTTGATCTCAACCTTCAATTCTTGTTTTGTCATCCCCTTCTAGTGCCGGGGGGCAACCCCCGGCACGACCTACGTTATCTGGCACCAGAATTGTACCTAGTCAAGGACAAACCTCTAGTATAGAGCAATCTATAGTTTATGTCCCTCCCACCCACACGAATGTGGTTAACCCCCTAATCTAGTTCAGGTCAGCCCTTGGGGGCACTACTTGTAACCAATCAAACCTCTTGGGGTTATGGTTATAGTGTAAATCCAATACCTGTAGGAAACATTAATTAACCATCCAACCCTACAGGAATGCCTTATGATGGAATTCCATATCCTAGTAATACTTTCACACCATGGGGGAAACCTAACTGGTCCTACATGCCAGTGATGGGGGGGATACCTATACATACTGCGGGAGGTGCTAGAGGACCACCTTATGTAGGTCCTCCCCTAGGGGGGCCCAATGGTCCTGTAGGGCCTGGTGGCTTTCCTCCTTATGGTCCTAATGGTCTTGGTGGTCTTGGGGGACCTGGTGGCTTTCCTCCTAATGGACCTGGAGTGTCTGGTGGCGCTCCTCCTAGTGGTTCCAGAGGCTCTGGAGGTTTACCTGCTAGAGGTCCTGAAGGGTCTGGTGGTCCACCTTCTAGTGGCCCAAGTGGTCTTGGTAGTCCCAATGGTCCTGGTGGTCCTCCTCCCGGAGGCCCTGGTGGTCATAACAATCCTAATCCTAGAAGTCAACCCCTCGTGGGTGGATTTTCCGATATTTCTTCCTCACAAAAATCTGTCTATCATTCTACTTATAGTTCTACTGGTATGTATATGCCATATTAATATTACCAGTATGTGCAACCTAATCGTCAGTTACCTTTCCTAGCAACTTTGGACTTGCCTAATTTGTCCAAGTTGATTAATCACCCCATTCAACATAACCCCTCGTGGCCTCCCATTCCATTAAGGTTACCATCGGACATTCCAAAGTTCGATGGGAAGTAGGGAGAGGATCTGAAAAACCATGTCATGACATTCCATCTGTGGTGTTCTTCAAACTCCCTTATGGATGTTTCAGTTCGTTTAAGACTATTTCAGCGAACTTTGACTGGTACAACCACAAAATGGTACATTGAAGTTTCACAACATTCGTTTGTGGATTTTTGCTCATTGGCAACTGTTTTTATTATGCACTTTCAGATTCCTATTCGTTATGAAATGGGTACTGATCTCTTAACTTCTTTGTGAAAGAACACCTTCACCCACATATTCGATCATATCCATAAGTGGAGAAGGTGGAGAAGACTTATTAAGGCTCATATTCCGTATCAGTTATTAGCTGATTGGTTTACCAAATATTTGTTACCTCCAATTACCTCAGATGAGGCTATGGGTGGTTCTGTTAATGAAGAGCAAGCCATTAGTCGAGCCCAGTATCTAGACTTGGTCTATTACCAGTCTGGAACTTTGTATGACTTGATTCCTCAAGCTCCTCGCCCAGGCACTGATCCTATAAAGCCACCAACAGAAGTCCATGTTGATGGGATTGTTGGTTCAATCCAGTCCCCGTCAGCAGCAAAACTTTCCAAGCAACCCTAGACTACCACCCCTACTCCTTCAAATCCCAAATTTTCCGCCGAGGTCAATTCTATTCAGAGTATTCAAACCTCCGGCAATAGTAAAAAGAAGGGTAAAAGTAAGAATAAAAAACCTGGAAACCAACAGGAGAATCCAAAACCAACCAACAATGAGAACGATAAAGGGCAAAGAAAAGCAAAATATCCATGTCTTCTATGTAGAGGTGACCATTTCACAAAAGAGTGTCCCCGCCTAGACGAAGTCACCCAATTTTTGAAAACAAATCCTACACCCGCAGTTCTCACAGATCCTTTTCCCTCTCAACAACAACTGATATACCACATGTCTAATTAGGGAAACTCTAGTTCGTCAGAGGAAATTCATATGATGTCCACAGATACCATTAGTTTGCAAACTCGAAGTCAGAATTATGACAAACCCACAGATAAGAAAGAAGACAATTCTTCTTCAGAGAAATCTCCCTCCACTAGTTCTTTTGACTCCTCATCTACTGCCCCCCTAACCATCGAGAAGCCTACTCTCGACATGGTTTTGCGTCCATCCAAGAGTAATATTAGGAAGGATTTTTTAACCCTAATGCTTGAGCTACTCAATTTTATAACATAGTTGAAGATCTCGCTTAGGAACCATGTGCAATGTCTACCTTGGAAGTGATCCAAAGTTGTCCTACACAATGCAAAAACTTGTTAACTACGTTAGGAGCTTTAGACCCAGACAATGATAATTTGATTCATTTCAATGTCAAGAACTATAGGTCTAGACTACTTGGCAAACTTGGTTTCCAAATCATCATGAAAGTAGTTGGAAAGAAGGTCTTTAGAACTGTTGGAGATGAAGGAGCTTCAACTTCAGTTTTCTCCCTGTCTTGTTGAAAAGATCTTAGCACTCCCAAGCTTGTAACATCACCTATGACTTTGAAAGCCTTTGATGGACGAGGTTTCCAGCCCCATGGTCTCATATCAGTCCTTGCAGTTGAGCTTGGGGGAAAAACTATTTCTATTCAGGTAGAGGTAGTAGACACCTCGTTAGATTACAACCTCCTTCTAGGAAGAAATTGGTTTTATGCCATGACTACTGTCGCTTCGACGGTATTTTGCACTATGCAATTTTCACATCTAGGGATAATTGTCACCATTGACCAACTTGATTTATGTATGCTGGATGTTTCTATCTCTACAACTAATAACATTCCTATGTTAGTCCAGTCCCCTTCTCCTTACCAGTTGATTGGGGTAGGCATGTTGAAAGATTCATCCCTTATGGGGATTTTTCAATCCACTCCACCTAACATAGACACATACATTAAATATGATTGCATCATTTGATTGTGAGCCCAAGGGCAAACAAATTGTTGAGTGCACATGAAGAAATGTACAACATCATTCAAACCCTTTCCAATGATCACACCGATGACCTTCATCCGGTGAATTTGGACCCTTACCACCTGCCCTATTGGTTAGAACCATCTCTTCCTATTTTGGATTATTTCTCTAAGAATTTTCCTTCCGACGAGTCCATTATGGAGATCATGAATATGAATGAGCCTATTTGGGATGATCGCCTTCATAGATCCTCGTTCCTCCCCAATACCAGTTCGGTAAACCATGGCTATGCATTCATGTTTTTCATTGATATTGTCAATGCACCTCAAAGTCCTATATTGTTGCAAGACATATATTTTGAAGAAAATATTTGCAACATTACTCAGACAAATCCTATTGACATATCAGCCAAGCCTGGTACCATCGAGCATGTTCATGTTGGGCAGAACAGCTCAACGGACGAATCTGAAGCATACAAGGCACTTTGCAAAGAATTCCACAATATTTTTTCATGGTCTTATGAAGAGATGTAGGGGATAGACCCATGCATTGCAGTCCATCAAATTAAAACCTATCCCACGGCTAAAGTTGTCAGGCAAAAAACTAAGGCAAGTCCATCCACGGAAGGTGCAGCTATTAAAGCTGAAATAGAAAAACTTCTCAAAGCTGGGTTTATATATCCCATATCCCTAATAGAATGGGTATCGAATGTTGTCCCTGTCAATAAAAATTAGGGCACCATTAGAGTCTGTATAGATTTTAGAGACTTGAATAAAGCTTGTCCCAAAGACAACTTTCCTACTCCACACATTGATTAGATTATCGACAACTATGCCAGAAGTGTCATCTTCTCATTCATGGATGGATTTTCTGGCTATAATCAGATTGATATATTCCCCACTGATCTGCACAAGATGAAATTCATTTTCCCATGGGGAACCTTTGCATATAGGAAGTTACCATTTGGCTTAAAAAACGCTGGAGCCACTTTCCAGCGTACTATGTCCTATGCGTTTCACGATATAAAACATATTGTTGAACCATACCTTGATGACCTCCCTGCTCATTCACAACAATGGAAAGACCACCCTAGTCATCTTAGAGACATTTTCCTAAGATGTTGTCATTATAATATACGACTCAATCCGCATACATGTGTTTTTTACATTGAGATGGGATGCCTGCTAGGTTTTTTGGTCTCTAAGGATGGCATCCGGATAGACCCTTTGAAAATCATAGCCATTTTAGCTCTACCAGCCCCAACCAATTTTCTTGAACTCCAAAGTTTGCAAGGGAAGTAAAACTTCGTCCACCATTTCGTGTGCAATTTTGCAGAGAAAATGCACGGTTATATGCGTCTCCTTAAAAAGGACACTCCGTTCTTTTGGGATGACCAGGATCAACGAGCCTTTGATAATCTCAAACATGCTCTGACTCATTCACCCATGATACACCCCCCAGATTATTCAAAGGATTTTCTCTTATATATTGTTGCCTCTGCTACTACCATTGCTATGGTTTTGGTGCAGGAAAATCCCGACGGTCAGGAGCACATGATTTACTATGCTAGTAAGAATTGTATGGATTCTGAAACCCGATATTCATGCGTGGAGAAGTTAGCATCGGCCATGGTCATTGCTGTACAAAAATTTTGTCACTACATTTTGCTCTGCACAACCACTATATTGGGAGACCAGAACCCTATGCATTACATCCTGACTCGTCAGGTGCTCGGGGGCAAGTACTCCCGATGGATAGTCATACTATAGGAGTTTGATTTGGAATTTGCCAAAGCCACATCAAAAAAATCCTTGGTATTTTCTGAGATCATGTGTGATATTCCCCATGCTTCGATGGAATCTAATCCCAGTGATTGATTTCCGGATGAATTCCTGTTCCTGATAAGCACTACTGATCCATGGTATGGATATTTGCTTATTTATCTCCAAACACAAATATTTCTACCAAATCTATCCTGTGACGATCGCCGCCATATCCGTCACCACGCAAAATACGAACTCATCTTGAATGATACCTTGTATAGACATGAGATTGATTCTATTCTCCGGCGATGCCTCACCCATGAGGAAGCTGAGCATGTGTTGAATGATTGCCACTCTGGAGCATGTGGTAGTCATTTATCTGGGATGGCTACAACCCATAAAATCCTTCGCGCTGGCTATTTCTGGCCTTCAGTCTTCAAAGACTGTCATAAGGCTATTCAGATATGCCGATATTGTCAACATTTTTTCCCAAAAAGTGCACTCATCCTACTCTGCTACACCCCGGAATTGTCATTAGCCCATTTTCCAAATGGGGGATTGATTATATGCATTGTAAGCCTACCTCAACCCGGGGGCATGGTTACATCATCGTAGCCATTGACTATTTTACAAAGTGGGCTGAGACTATGCCTACATATGCAAAAGATGGTATGAACACCGCTCTCTTCCTATTCAATCATGTCATAGCTATATTTGGAGTCCCACAGTCCATTGTCATTGATCACAGATCACATTTCCATAATCAAATGATGGAGGAACTAAGTGCCAAGCTAGGTTTTCGCGATGAAAACACTACACCTTATTATCCGCAAGCTAATGGTCAGGTAGAGGGCATTAACAAAGTTTTGAAAACTTTGCTTCGTTGAATGGTTGGAGACCATAAATCCAACTAGCACCATATCCTTTTCTCCGCTCTTTGGGCTTATAGGACTTCGGTGAAAACAACTACTGGTTTCACACCTTTCCAGCTTATCTATGGACTCGAAGCTGTCTTACCGATTAAATGTCAGATTCCATCCTTGAAACTTTTCGTCGAAATTCTCCTAGACACTTCCACAGAGGAAGAGAGATTTTTTTACCTGAATAACCTTGAAGAAACTAGGAGAGATGTTGCCTTGGCTAATGAGGCACACAAGAAACATGTCAAGGTGCAGTATGATAAATCTATCCAACCTCGTGCCTTTAATGAGGGTGACCTAGTTTTAACCTACGATAAGAGATATGACAAAATAGGGAAATGAAAGTTTGAGTCTATGTGGTACGGTCCTTTCGTCATTTCTAAAGCTTTAGAGAAAGGGGCCTACGAGCTCACAGATTACGATGGAATCCCTTTAGGGAACCCTCGTAATGGGTTGTACCTGAAGAGGTACTATGCCTAGATCTCTCCTAGATAGTATCTTGTATATATGTATATTACTTGAATTTCAGTGTGCTTTGAGTATTTTCAATATGGTTTTGAGTTTAGTGTCCGTATCTGTTTATACCATGTTTTGGTCATGCAGAGTAGATGGATTTCTACAGATTCACTGATGGTGCTTGCCGCCACACCTTGATTATTTCCTTAGTTGATTGGGTTCTCTTTTCCCTAGTTGATGATTTGGTCAGTTCAGGAGCGGTTTGTATTGGTCCTGCTACCAACAACATCGCCAAGTATCGAACAGTCATAGGTCTTATGACTAAAGCTGCCTCCCAGGATGTTCGCAATTTGGTAGTC
Organism: Pseudotsuga menziesii; assembly: GCA_001517045.1. NCBI lineage: Eukaryota > Viridiplantae > Streptophyta > Pinopsida > Pinales > Pinaceae > Pseudotsuga > Pseudotsuga menziesii. The sequence continues at coordinate 40,393 of LPNX010670730.1, forward strand.
TTGATGGACTCACAACTCGTGGTTTGTCATCTAAACCATGTTTATACCATTAGGAACCATTTTATTCTCCTCCTCTTTTGGAGGGTACGCTTGTTAGAAAGGTCATTTGAAACCATCACCTATAGGCATATCCCTAGAGAACATAATGTAGTTGCTGAATCATTAGCTAATTACATCCTAGATTGGCATATTTCCCACTCATGACATTAAAATCAAACATGGTTCATTGTAAATAATAATTAAAGACACATAAAACTCATGTAAAATACATTCACCATTTGAGACATATAAACACCAGGTAAAAGTCTGTATATATATAGATATGAATATGTTTACAAAAAATAGGTCACGAGACCTCATTTGAAGCACGCAAGCTTTTAGGTAAAAATCACCATATAAAATCCTGAAGCTATCAGCCTTCTGTAGATATATCATGCATACATTGTTTAGTGATGCTCGTGGTAGCACATCGGTGCCTGGGTTACTCTACGTACCAGTCTGCTAAACTGATCCGATACTCCCGCTGCAGGTCTTTGATACCTCAGAGGGAGGTCATCAATGGAAGCATCAGGGATGTCTAGGGTCAACCTCTCCAGGTTTTCCTATAACTCCCTGGTCACATCATCACCCTGCGGTATGAAGCGGGCTCTAGCTTGTCTATCCAATGGGGAAGCTACCCTAGGTCATGCTGCTTCGACGTCTACATGAAAATATTCAAGTATCATTACTTAACATAAAAAATATAAAACATAAAAAACATAAAAACAACATGTCCATTTTAGGGTTTTTTGGTTCTTACCGATTTCACCCCACTGTCCACTAGGTTGGAGCGGTAGGTTAGGGTCTCTACTGAAGTTCGTACCTGCATATGCATAATCCTCCACCATGAGGATCTAGTCTCTCAACCATTGAAAGAATGGGTCACCAAACTTTAACTTCCCCCTGCCCGCTCCAGTACGAGCCATAATCTAGACCCACTTCAGCATGCAAGGGTCCCGTGCTCTCAGCTCTGTAAAGAACACCTGGAGTCTCATCTATCGAACTCGCTCAAAGAAGAAGCAGGCTAGAATGGAACCAAAACCAAACTACTTCAGTTCACCCTACCGACACTTGGTTAGCTAATCCTTGAAGACTGGAAGTAGGGTTTCTACCCTGTTAAATATTGTAGGCACCATGGCCTCTATGGCATAGAGCATATGTGCTCTAGACGCCTGGTGCACTCCTTGGCTTCCCACCACTCTCTACATGGTAAACAATATAGTCTGTAGAGGTCCATCCATCACTGCTTTTATGGGGATTTTCTTCCTCGATGTCCTTGTCCCTAGAATACAGTGATGGTCTATCAACTCTTGTGTGGTAATATCCCCTCCTTGGGAACCTGTCAGCGAGATGGGAGCACGCTATCTTGAAAGTCCACTCATGAAGTAGATGTTCTCTACCTCCACTGTCAAAATGTGAGCACCAACCTCGAAGTATTGTTGCTCTAAATTTCACATCCAGAGTATGTGCTCTAGCAATCACTTGTGTGATACCATACTAGGAGTTCGGAAGAATTTTAAAATCCCACAATCCCTCAATGCGGCTATGCAACCCGCATTTCTCTCAGCAAAGGCGTTGTCATTATCGTGCTATCTTTCTTTCCATATCACCATTTTTGATCAGCTAGAACCTGCCAAAAACAATCACAAGACCCATTAGAATCATTCTTAATCATTCAAATCAAATGAAATGATATAGTTTTGCTTGTGTGAATTGTTTTACATATTCACGGTCGGCACCGCCTGTACACTTTGTTTTCGGTGTGGTTATAGCGAGGTACCACTTATCTCACAAGGGATAAGAGCGGTGCTCACTCCCACAATTTTAGGGCTTGCCATACAATCCCAAAACACCATTTAAAATCAAAATTGAAACTATAGAAGGAAAGAGTAGGGTTTAAACTATTACCTGGAATTGACGACGCTCGAATCCGACGGTGGGAACTCCCGATATCAGCAACTAAATATCTGGCTAGGAAAGTGCTCCAAATGCTCTCCACTATGGGTAAATAGTAAATGTTTTGATTTTTCACTATTTACATGACTTTTATACACTTTTTTGGGTTTGACATGCTATAGTTTTGGTTTAAAATCATTTATTACTCAAAATATATCAGTCGTAATCCTTTAATGTTAGCTATTGGCGCATTTAACACTTGTTTTTTAGTCGTTGCAGGATAGAAAAACGGTAGCAATAAAGTTTTGGAAGTTCATTTTTGACTTTTTCGTACTACCATAAAACGAAAAAAGTCATTGACTGTTTGTTACAACACTTTGGTCACGCTCTCGAAACTTAGTATCAAAGGTCCGATGTCACATGCCCCAATTTGCAAAAACAATTTTATAATATTTGAGGAACATTATGTTAAATTTTATGCTAAGTTGTAAATGATGACCAAGTGGGGTCAAGAATATTTAATGTAAATTCATAATATTTTATTTATAGATAAATAAATGAGGAGAAAACAGCTTAGGGAAGTTGTGAAGCTATTAAAAGAGTGTTTACTGGTCAATTGGTGGAGGAGACTGGGTGGAGAGCAAACTAACATGTGGCAGCATCCTCAAACCACTTCCAAATGTTTTAGGTGGAAACTTCCCTATATTTGTGGTCATGATTCCCCAAGAAAGTGAAATCAGAGCAGATGGCTCATTTAATGAAAATTGACCCAGAAGACCTAGGCATCTTTATAAAATTTCCCATTGAAGAGAGCTGAGGCTGCTCATTCTAGAGAAGTGATCATTCAGGGTGAATGAATTTACTCAAGAGAAATTCAATGGAAGGGATTTTGGAATGTGTTTGAGGGGGTAACTGCTGAAATGAATCTAGTTGCATCTTTTAAGCTGAAGATCATACTGCTGAGAGCATATTTTTATTACTGTGGTAATTGGACCAATCAGGTGACAGAGGTTTTACAATTGCATTCTCCACCCAGTTCTCAGCCAATAAGACCAAGAACAAGCTCGGGGGTCCCGAGGAAGCGTTGTTTGAGTGCTCTTTAGGAGTTTAGTTGGGAGGGACAACCTCCTTAAGCTGTTGTCGTCTTGTCCTCAACAGATTCTATTCTATTTTTACTGTCTTCAGTTAAATAATTCTTAGTTTATCTATTGCAGGCATGTTTGTGTTTAGGGTTTATGAATGAAAAGTAACTGTGTAATGTTAAGTTCAGTAAAATTATAGGTTATAGTAGAAATGGAGATGATTATGTAAATAAGTGAAATAGATAGAAAATAAATTTCCAAGCTATGTTTTTCCACACCTGAACTCAGGTCCTACTCTAGCACAGTTGGATGGTCTTAGGTAAATGAAATGATTCTTTATTTGGAATGTAAATAGTAGATATGATTCTTTTATTTGAATGTAAATAGAAATGGATTTTACTTCAATGTTTATGAATTTCATTGAACAGCAGTGCTATGTTTTTGTCTGCACTTATTATTTTACTTCAGCCAACTAAATGGAAACACAGGTATAAAGAAAATAGTAAATATTACTATTATTATATTATTAGTACATAGATAGAAAATAAAGGTATTATAGTTAACAGTAGTAAATAAACAACTAATATTTGAGAAAACATGTAAAAAGAAAATAATAAAATAGTTGATAAATATTAACTTTAAAAACCAGAGTGTGTCTTATCTAGGAGCTAAGGATTCTTTTACAATCCTTTTATTTTACAAAAATTACTTAGAGTTAATATTACTCTAGTTTTCAAGTATGCTGCACTAAAAATCTAAATATTTTTCTTAACTAAAAACTAGAAGCAAAACTGTTTAGAATCTTTTCATTTCATACAGAGTTGGCATCATATTTATAATTGTAAGACAATTAATCTTTCATTATTCTATTTCTCAAAAAGAGAGTCAAGAATACTTTAAGCAGAAACATGAATTTCATAAACTGTAGGGTTTACAGTATTTCTTTTAACCCTTAAAATCCGAGTTCTAGAATTTAACCATATCTTCTAAACAATGCTTAAAAATAATTATAATTTACAGAGTAGTAATAAATAAAATTCATATGTAAATAGCGAACAAAGTAAACCAAGAATTATTAACCATTTGCAATATAAATCTCAAATTAAGGTAGGCTTATATCTTGTAGAAGTGATGGGTTGAAACCCCAGCCTGCTAAATAATCCAATACACATAAATATTTTATATTAACAGTAGGTTAAATACATTACTGACAGGGTGAGTAAACCCAGTCCAAAGTCTTTTTTCTTCAAGATCAAATGTAAAAGAGAAACTGAAGCAAACGAGACAGAGGTCTTTTAAAAACTTTGAGCTTAAAGGAGTTTTTTCCTTTTAATCTTAAAAAAACAACATTACATCATTAAGCCATAAGGCTGAAACTGTTTCACCAAAACAACATATACATCACAGCTTCAAAAGCTTGTGCTACCCAGTGAAGTATCGCAAGGGTTTTAAATTAAAACATGGATAATAAACAAACAAACTATACATCTTAACCAACGGTGAATCCAAAGCCATACTTCCAACCATAGGAACCTTCATCCAACAACCCATATCGCAAGTAGGGAGAACCCACAATGAGACCAGGGCTTACCAGTTGGAATCCCATAAAGTTAACTGATGCATGAGTGCATTTCATTCAAATTATGGAGTTTTCAACATGAGCCTGCAAGGAATTAGAACCAGACATTTCTTAAAATCAGTTCATAAATTATAAATAAACCCTAACTTAGTAAATCATTGATAGAAGAAATGCGAGTAGAGTAATAATATATACTTGTGTTGTGAGTAAGAAGAAATTGGAGTTGAGAAGAAAACAGTCACTAGCTCGAGTGAACTAAACTGAGAAGCAAGCAAACCCTCATGCCAACCCTACGACAGAGGAAGCAAGGATACAACACTCAAGCTCCATGATGCCAAGGAAAAGAACGAATAGACACTAGGGTAAAATCCTTTTATAGGCTTTGAGTCAAGCGAAGAAGTTAAAACCATGCACGCTGTGTTTTCTCAACTCACAAAAGAAACTAAAAACACAAACCATGAACCCTTAAACCACTATGCACATCAATGCAGGATTTAGTGCCAAGGTTTAAGAAAAAGCAGGCCTCTCATGGCCACAAGGAGTCTCATAGCACAGCCTGCAGGAAGACAACCCTCGAAACAAAAATGCCATGGAGTAGGGTTTCAGTTTTTGTTATAAGTTGACCAATTCTTGGAGGAGGATGGACCATGTGCCCTTCGAAAAAATTTAACCAAGCGTGGGTCGATTCCTAATGTCAATGCTGCACATCCGATGATGAACTATGCCATTGCCAATAATGAACACAATGCAATCGACTATATTATAAATACTTATATCATAGCCAATAATTAAATCTATGCCATTGATATTTTAACTAGTTCTTATGATTTCATAATGTCAACCATGCTATGGTTAAAATCATGTTTTGGAAACTAGTAATGTTTTTATATAAGAACAAAAGCTATAATGTATTTTACCTTTAGTTTCGACTATATAATATTAGTTGTTAGGTAGTAAAACTACCTTAGGTTATAAGTTAGTATTTTTGTTATAGCCTAGTATTGTAACATTACAATAACAATTGCATCGTGGTTATAAACTCAATAATGTATACACTACTTGTCTACTAGCTATGCAAGAAGAAAATTATTGTTGCAAACAAATCAAGTAAGCTGGTATTGTTTCACGACTAGTAAAGGATTATGAAAGTAGAGAAATGTTGTTATTTACAATATATTTATAAACTGAGGAGCTCTAAACTTCTCTACATAAAGACTTGATGCTAATAAATGAAGGAGTCTTCAAGAAGACTGAAGTTTAACCTTATTGAAAAAGTTTCTCTTAAGTAACTAATTTTTGCATTGTAAACTTTACCTTTGAAAAACATAGGATTATGTTCATACATAAAGAACAATACACTTGAGTATTAAACATGACAATAGCAGTGAGATCATGATGCAGTAAAAGTAATTATATGCCAAGATCATGAGCTCTATGCTCACTGCAAGAATCTATAATTGACTAGGTACTACAATCTTTACGACAGATAGAAACCTTGGAAGAACTCATTCTTGAAAATAGCATTAATTATGTTAAGGATAAAAGTCATTATGGCTTAAATTGAAATACTGTTATAGATCCAAAACAACGAAGGAATTTACTTTACCTCATCGGAGTCTTGCATCTTAATAATCAATCTTTATACTAGCATCTTATCATGCTAAATATGTACTTCTCAACATAATTCAAAATAAACTTCTACTTGATCATACGCTTACCTGCTGAACCTATAAGAACCAGCAGTCCATTTGAGTTAGCAAAATGTTAAGTAAGCCCCGATTTCAAACATGGTTTCTCACCTACTTGACAAAAGTAAATCATCAGTACAACTAGCAACAATTAAATGAAAGTCATTTTTATATAACTTATAAATATTAGAGTGGTATTAGTTTTTCTGTATGTTAAACTAATCCTTAAAATTTGTTAAACTGTTTCATTTTCTGCTAACCGCTAGCAATTACTAAACTGCGATTAAGACATTTTATGTCACTTTAAAATTTTTAAATTTTTATGAAATTTTTGGGTTATTACATGTGGTATCAGAGCACAAGGTTCAAACACTAGGCCTTGATGAAGCTCAACTTGCTTATATGGAACAGTAAATTTAAATCATTTTGCTGATGTTGTTTTCTTTGAATGTTATAAATAAAGAAATTTGTTTATGAGTTTAACGACACGTATGGAAATATTGGAGGAATACGCGGAAGAGGAATCTCCCTATACTGAACAAGATAGTCTACAAAGAGAACCTATACAAGAATACATAACCACTAATTCTTCAGAACTTTTACAAACAGTAAAAGAATTAAAATATGAAATGGAATCTGTTAAGAAAGGAAATGAGAGGATTCTGAGAGCTCAGGAAGAGCTGAATCAGATCTTAATAGAAATATTTCATACTGAGGGAAAGGGTAAAAGACCTGATTCGAAAAATATAAGTTATCAACATAAGTATAAAAATACTAAACATATTAAAAATGACAGTATCTCATCTTCCGAAGTATTTGGTGATCAACGTAACTCTCATTATACTAGTGACAATAGTGAGGATAACCACCATACTCAGAAAAGAAAATATAAACCTTATGAAGAAATCTCTGGGGAGTTTAAGAAGATCAAGCCGCCAACATTTAATAGAGAAACTGAAAAAGGGGAGGAAGCAGAATCTTGGTTATCCGGGATGAAGAAGTACTTCCAGATTTATAACTATTCTAACCAATTAAAGGCTAGGATGGCTATTTATAATCTTACAGGGAAAGCTGATATATGGTGGAAAGATTTAAAGAGAGTGAAAGGTATAAGAGAGAAGAACATAAATTGGAGTACATTCAAGAAATAATTCAAAAAGAAATTTTTATCTGAACAGTACTATGAAGAAAGGGCTAAAGCATTCTATGAGCTAAAACTAGGTACAATGACTATGAAATATTTGAATAGTAAGTTTTTAAGTCTGCTTAGGTATGTGCCATACCTTGTGGATGAAAAACCGAAGGCATGGCGGTTTCTCAGCTGTTTACCTTATCACATAAAGGATAGGATTGAGTATGATAATCCGAAAATCCTGGAAGAAGCCATGAGGAAAGCGAATTTATGTTAGAACATATTCGTAAAAAGGAGAGTATGGCCAACTGGAAGGACAAAAGGAATAATAATTTTGATCAAAAGAAGAAAGAGTTTGTGCCTAATTGAAATTATCAAAATAATAACACCAAAAATTTTTCTAATAAGAATTTCCAAGGGAGTAAGAGTAATTCACAGACCAATTAGACCAATCAAAAGAATAAGAGTCTGCTAACAATCACAGTAATTACACAAAGAAATTTGAATAAAAAGAACCCATAAAGTGTTGGGAATGCAATGGTCCACATTATGCTTCAGTCTATCCCAATCGGAAAAAGACTGTCAGCAATATCCACACAATACATGAGGAGATGACTGTTGGTGATTTAGCAAGGACTATGCCCAGGATCAATGCATCTTTGGAGAATCGGCAAGCAAACTATCAAATTTCCATGGTAGAAGTAGAAGGTAAGATAAATCAAACACCCATATCTATTTTAATTGATCCAGGAGATATCTTAAGCAATATTTCTCCTAACTTGGTAGAAAAGTGTAAACTTCCAGTTGAACAGTTTGCAAGTTCTTGGTTAGTTCAGTTAGCTACTGGTGCAAAGAGAAAGGTAATTAGATTTGTAAAGAATTGTGCAGTAACTATGGATCAATTTGAAACTTTTGTTAAGCTCAAAGTACTACCTTTAGATTCATACGACATATTAATTGGTATGGATTGGTTAGAGCAGCATAGGGTGGTCTTGAATTGCTTTTATAAAACCTTTACTTGTATAAATAATGATGAAAAATTAATAAGCGTAAAGGGAATCCCTAGGAAAACAACCGTCAGGCATATTTCTGCTCTGTAGCTTAAGAGAGTTGTTAGGAAATGTTGTAAGGCTTATGCAATAATAGTAACCAATGAAGAAAATCTAAACAACATAGATAAATTAAAATTGGAGGATATACCAGTTCTAAAGGAATATGCAGATGTATTTCGGGAAGAAATTCTGGGACTGCCTCCGAAGAGGGATTTAGATTTTACCATTGAGCTGGTACCTGGTGCAATACCCAGCTCAAAGGACCCTTATCAGATGAATATACTCAAATTAAATGAACTTAAGTCACAATTAAAAGAACTTATTGACAAGAATTATATTCGACCCAACGTGTCTCCCTGGGAGGCACCTGTCATCTTTGTTAAGAAAAAGGACGGAACTCTACGACTATGGATAGATTATCGTTAATAAAATAAGATGACTATAAAGAACAGATACCCATTACCTCGCATAGATGATCTGTTTGATCAACTATTTGGAGCCACGGTATTTTCGAAAATTGACTTACGGTCTGGATATCACCAAGTCAGAATTAAAGATGAAGACATCTTTAAAACAACTTTTAGGACTCGATATGGACATTACGAGTTCATCGTCATGCCATTCGGGCTTACTAACGCTCTAGCTGTTTTTATGAGTCTAATGAATAATGTAATGCATAAATATCTAGATAAATTTGTGGTCGTGTTTATCAACGACATATTAATTTATTCGAAATCTGAAGAAGAACATAAAGAACATTTAAAAATTGTCTTGCAAGAGTTGCGAGAACATCAACTCTTTGCAAACTTTAGTAAATGCGACTTCTTTAAAGATAAAATCCAATACTTAGGTCATGTGGTGACTAAAGAAGGAATTTCGGTGGATCCCGAAAAGATAAAGGCAATTGAAGATTGGCCAGTTCCTAAAGACGTAACTAATGTCTGATCATTCATGGGGATTACTGGTTATTACTGGAGGTTCATCGAAGGGTTTTTGAGAATCACAAATCCAATAACCTCTTTGTAGAAAAAGGGAAAGAAATTTGATTGGAATCAGAAGTGCGGGGATAGTTTTAAAAAGTTAAGAACATTATTAACCAAAGCACCAATTTTAAGAATTGCCAATCCAAATAAAGATTTTATAGTATGTACTGACGCCTGCAATGATGGTTTAGGTGGAGTATTGACTCTGGAAGGACATGTCATTGCTGAAAATTGAAGATTCATGAAAAGAATTATGTAACCTATGACTTGGAATTAGCTGCTATCATACATGCTTTAAAGATGTGGCGTCATCATCTAATTGGAAGAAAATTTATTTTAATGACGGATAATAAGGGATTAAAATATATGTTAGATCAACCTAACCTGAATGCTAGGCAAGCTAGGTGGCTAGCTTTTCTAAGTGAATATAATTTCGAAATTCAACACATTAAAGTTAAAGAAAATAAAGTTGCTGATGCATTAAGTAGAAATGCAAAGCTGAATTTTACAGCAACTATTAGCACTTATACAACAGAGTTGGAAGAACAACTTAAAGCTGGGATAGAACAAGATGAAAATTACCTAAAGTTAAAAGCAAAAGCAAAAGAAAATCCAATAGAAAGTAAAAGTACAGGTTATAGCTTGAATGAAAAAGGATTTTTACTGTATAAAGGCAGAATATATGTACGTAATGTACCTAAGATTAAGTTATTAATTTTAGACGAAATCCATAAAACTCCTTATTCAGGCCATCCGGGTTATCAGAAAACTATAACCATGTTAAGAAAAGATTATTTCTAGTGAAACATGAAGACTGAACTGGCATAATATATTGCTAGATGCTTTGAATGTTAGCAAGTAAAAACTGAACATCAACATCCAGCTGGATTACTTCAGCCTTTACCCATTCCTAGCTGGAAATGGGAGATAATTAGTCTTGATTTTGTTACTAGACTGCATAAAAATCAGAACTTAGATGACTCCATAATGGTAGTGGTTGACAAATTGAGTAAAGCAACCCATTTTATACCTGTAAAGACTACTTATAAAGATGCAAATATAGGTGATATTTTCTTAAAGCAAATTTTCCAATTGCATGGGACACCGAAGGTCATAATTTCAGACTGAGACCCTAAATTTACAGGTAATTTTTGGAGATCTATGTTTAAAGGACTAAATACCACGTTAAATTTTAGTACCTCTTTCCATCCCCAAACTAATGGACAGTCCGAAAGAGTAAATCGGGTACTGGAAGATCTACTAAGAATGTATGTAAAGGAACAACCAGGTAAATGGGAAGATTATTTACACCTGGTAGAATTTGTTTATAATAATAATTATCAAGCTTCAGCTAGATATAGTCCTTTCTAAATTCTGTATGGAAAGAAATGTAGCACTCCCATATCTTGGAGTAATCCAGTGGACAGGTTAGTATTAGGACCTAAATTATTGAAAGAAATGGAATTAATTGTAAAGCAGGTACAAGGTAATTTGAAAATTGCGCAAGATTGACATAAAAGTCAAGTAGACCTTAAAAGAACTCCAAAAGAGTTACAAGTAGGTGAACATGTTTTCATTAAGGTGAGACCCAAAAAGAGTTCTCTGAGGTTGGGTAGTTGTGCCAAACTAGCACCTGGTTATTGTGGTCCTTTTGAAATACTGTCCAGGATTGGACAGGTAGCCTATCAATTAGCCTTACCACCGAATTTGAGAGTTCACAATGTTTTTCACATTTCTGTATTAAAGAAATATGTGCATGATGCTACTCATATTATTAACTGGAATGATGTACAAGTGGAACCCGAAGGAGATTTCCTGGTGGAACCAGACTGTATCCTTGAGCGAAGGGATATCACACATAAGAACCACACCATTGGTCAAGTGAAGGCGCAATGGAAGCACCTTAGTCTAAAGGAAGCCACTTGGGAATTGGAAAGTCATATGCGGGATGCATATCCAATTCTATTCCAGGGGAACTCTGAGGACGAGGAATAAATAACATCGAGGACGATGTTATAATTTAAGGGGATGTGTATGTCACATGCCTCAATTTGTAAAAACAATTTTATAATATTTGAGGAACATTATGTAAAATTTTATGCTAAGTTGTAATTGATGACCCAGCGGGGTCAAGAATATTTGATGTAAATTCAAAATATTTTATTTATAAATAAATAAATGAGGAGACAACAACTTAGGGAAGCTGTTAAAAGATTGTTTACTAGTCAATTGGTGGAGGAGACTGGGTGGAGAGCAAACTAACATGTGGCAGCATCCTCAAACCACTTCCAACTGTTGCAGGTGGCAACTTCCCTATATTTGTGGTTATGATTCCCCAAGAAAGTGGAATTAGAGCAGGTGGCTCATTTAATGAAAACTGACCCAGAAGACCTAGGCATCTCTATAAAATTTCCCATTGAAGCGAGTTGAGGTTGCTCATTCTAGAGAAGTGATCATTCAGGGTGAATGAATTTACTAAAGAGAAATTCAATGGAGGGGAGTTTGGAATGTGTTTGAGGGGATAACTACTGAAATTGATCTAGTTGCAGCTTTTAAGTTGAATATCATACCTGCTGAGAGTATATTTTTATTACTGAGGTAATTGGACCAATCAGGTGACAGAGGTTTTATAGTTCCATTCTCCACCCAGTTCTCAGCCAAGAAGACCAGGAACAAGCTCGGGGGTCCCGAGGAAGTGTTGTTTGAGCGATCTCCAAGAGTTTGGTTGGGAAGAACAACCTCCTTAAGTTGTTGTCATCTTGTCCTCAACAAGTTCTATTTTATTTTTACTGTCTCCGGTTAAATCATTCTTAGTTTAGCTATTGCAGGCATGTTTGTGTTTAGGGTTTATGAATGAAAAGTAACTGTGTAATGTTAAGTTCAGTAAAATTATAGATTATAGTAGAAATGGAAATTATTATGTAAATAAGTGAAATAGATAGAAAATAAATTTCCAAGCTATGTTTTTCCACATCTGAACTTAGGTCGTACTCTAGCACAATTGGATTGTCTTAGGTAAATGAAATGATTCTTTTATTTGAATGTAAATAGAAAAGGATTTTACTTCAATGTTTATGAATTTCACTGAACAACAGTGCTATGTTTTTGTCTGCACTTATTATTTTACTTCAGCCAAATAAATGGAAACACAGGCATAAAGAAAATAGTAAATATTACTATTATTACAGTATTAGTACATAGATAGAAAATAAAGCTATTATAGTTAACAGTAGTAAATAAACAACTAATATTTGAGAAAACATGTAAAAAGAAAATAATAAAACAGTTGATAAATATTAACTTTACAAACCAGAGTGTGTCTTATCTAGGAGCTAAGGATTCTTTTACAATCCTTTTATTTTACAAAAATTACTTAGAGTTAATATTACTCTAGTTTTCAAGTATGCTGCACTAAAAATCTAAATATTTTTCTTAACTAAAAAATAGAAGCAAAACTGTTTAGAATCTTTTCATTTCATACATAGTTAGCATCATATTTATAACTGTAAGACAATTAATCTTTCATTATTCTATTTCTCAAAAACAGAGTCAAGAATACTTTAAGCAAAAACAAGAATTTCATAAACTATAGGGTTTACAGTATTTCTTTTAACCCTTAAAAGCCGAATTCTAGAATTTAACCATATCTTCTAAACAATGCTTAAAAATAATTATAATTTACAGAGTAGTAATAAATAAAATGCATATGTCAATAACGAACAAAGTAAACCAATAATTATCAACCATTTGCAATAATATAAATCTCAAATTAAGGTAGGCTTATAGCCTGTAGAAGCGATGGGTTGAAACCCAAGCCTGCTAAATAATACAATACACATAAATCTTTTATATTAACAGTAATTTAAATACATTACTGACAGGGTGAGTAAACCTAGTCCAAAGTCTTTTTTCTTCAAGATCAAATGTAAAAGGGAAACTGAAGCGAACGAGACAGAGGTCTTTTAAAAACTCTGAGCTTAAAGGAGTTTTTTCCTTTTAATCTTAAACAAACAACATTACATTTAAGCCATAAGGCTGAAATTGTTTCACCAAAACAACATATACATCACAGCTTCAAAATCTTGTGCTACCCAACGAAGTATCGCAAGGGTTTTAAATTAAAACATGGATAATAAACAAACAAACTATACATATTAACCAACGGTGAATCCGAAGCCATACTTCCAACCACATGAAACTTCATCCAACAACCCATATCGCAAGCAGGGAGAACCCACGATGAGACTGGGGCTTACCAGTTGGAAGCCCACAAAGTTAACCAACACATGAGTGCATTTCATTCAAACTCTAGAGCTGTCAACATAAGCCTGCAAGGAATTAGAACCAAACATTAATTAAACTTACTTCATAAATTATAAAGAAACCCTATTTTAGTAAATCATTGATAGAAGAAATGCAAGTAGAGTAATAATATATACTTGTGCTGTGAGTAAGAAGAAATTGGAGCCGAGAAGAAAACAGTCACCAGCTCGAGTGAACTAAACCGAGAAGCAAGCAAACCCTCAAGCCAACCCCGCGACAAAGGAAACAAGGATACATCACTCAAGCTCCATGATGCCAAGGCAAAGAATGAACATACATTAGGGTAAAATCCTTTTAAATGCTTCGATCCAAGCGAAGAAGTTAAAACCATGCACACTGTGTTTTCTCCACTCACAAAAGAAACTGAAAACACAAACCACAAACCCTTAAACCACTATGCACAACAATGCAGGATTTAGTGCCAAGGTTTAAGAAAGAGCAGGCCTCTCATGGCCGCAAGGAGTTGTTAGGATTATTAATCCTCCCTTGTCCAAATTTGGTCATATGTCTAAATCGGGAGTCCATCCAGTCTATTTATAGTCATTAGCACCATTGGTTAAACTTGACCTAATTGGGGCACATGTTTCAGTTACCTAAGTGTGGGGAACACTAATTGAGGCTCACTCCCACTTATTGCACTTGATTGCATAAGTTTAGGAGTCTCCTAGATCAATCCCTACAATTTAGGAAGCAACTGGGAGTGTCGAAACCAACCAAGGTCAGTTCACTTCAGTTAATGACTAGTCAAGCCAAGTTAGGAGTCAATTACATTCAGTTCTAGCCCTCTACATTCAGTTAGCGCTAGGTTTAATTGATTGCACACATGTGGGGTGCTTTTCTCACCTACCACAGTCAGTTAACCATTAGTCAACACTAAATGTAACACTTGATTTGTGTTTTAGAGCTCCAATGAACTCTGGTTATGGTTTAGACAAGGACAGTTAACTACTGGGTCCTCCGATAGTGATTTAAACAAGTCTTGGTTACCTACAGTCAAGTAGAGGCTAATCAATTCAAACTTCCTCATGTGGATTCGAATTGCTTGTGGCTATTAAAGCCATTTTACATTATTGTAATTATCATTCAGATTACTTTTTTGATTAATGAAAGCATTCACAGCTGTAACCTTTTGCACTGTTTCATTCTTCAATGGCTGAGTAAATTGTGAGATCTTCTTTGTGAGTTGTGTGTTTGTCTACAGATCTATATGCTCAAATTTAACAGGAGTCTCATAGCACAGCCTGCAGGAAGACAACCCTTGAAACAAAAATGCCAACGAGTAGGGTTTTAGTTTTCGTTATAAGTCGACCAATGCTTGGAGGAGGATGGACCACGTGCCCTTCCAAAAAATTTAACCAAGTGTGGGTCGATTCCTAATGCCAGCGTTGCACATTCGATGATGAACTATATCATTGCCATTGAATGAACACAATGTAGTCGACTATATTATAAAGACTTATATCATAGCCAATAATGAAATCTATGCCATCGATATTTTAACTAGTTCTTATGATTGCTTAATGTCAACCATGCTATGGTTGAAATCATGTTTTGGAAACTAGTAATGTTTTTATATAAGAACAAAACCTATAATGTATTTTACCTTTAGTTTCGACTATATGATAGTAGTTGTTAGGTAGTAAAACTACCTTAGGTTATAAGTTAGTATTATTGTTATAGCCTAGTATTGTAAAATTATCAATCAGTATAGTATTGTAACATTACAATAACAATTGCATCGTGGTTATAAACTCAATAATGTATACACTGCTTGTCTACTAGCTATGCAAGAAGAGGATTATTGTTGCAAACAAATCAAGTAAGCTGGTATTGTTTCACGACTAGTAAAGGACAATGAGAGTAGAGAAATGTTGTTATTTACAATATATTTATAAAATGAGGAGCTCTAAACTTCTCTACATAAAGACTTGATGCTAATAAATGAAGGAGTCTTCAAGTAACTAATTTTTGCATTTTAAACTTTACCTTTGAAAAACATAGGATTATGTTCATACAAAAAGAATAGTACACTTGAGTATTAAACATGACAATAGCAGTGAGATCATGATGCAGTAAAAGTAATTATATGACAAGATCATGAGCTATATGCTTACTGTAAGAATCTATAATTGACTAGAATATTTACGACAGAAAGAAACCTTAGAAGAACTCATTCTTGAAAATAGCATTAATTATGTTAAGGATAAAATTCATTATGGCTTAAATTGAAACACTATTATAGATCCAAAACAGCGAAGGAATTTACTTTACTTCATCAGAGTCTTGCATCTTAATAATCAATTTTTATACTAGCATCTTATCATGCTAAAGAAGTACTTCTCGACATAATTCAAAATAAACTTCTACTTGATCATACGCTTACCTGCTGAACCTGTAAGAACCAACAGTCCATTTGAGTTAGCATAATGCTAAGTAAGCCCCGATTTCAAACATGGTTTCTCACCTACTTGAAAAAAGTAAATCATCAGTACAACTAGCAGCAATTAAATGCAAGTCATTTTTATATAACTTATAAATATTAGAGTGGTATTAGTTTTTCTATATGTTAAACTAATCCTTAAAGTTTGTTAAACTATTTCATTTTCTGCTAACTGCTAGCAGTTACTAAACTGCGATTAAGACATTTTATGTCACTTTAAAATTTTTTAATTTTTATGAAATTTTTGGGTTATTACATCCGAGTCCGTTTCTAATTCTTTTCAGGATTGTAAAATCTATCCTTGCTAAAAGAAACCTAATGAAGTCTTTTTTAAACTCTTTTCGGGCTCCTTAAATATGAAAAGATCGTCGAGCGATATTGTCTTCTTCACGCTCGTTAAAATATTTGAAGAGTCGTCTCTTTGACGGTAGGTTATCTCTTTTTCGGTTCAGATATACTATTTATGAAAAAGGAAAACTACAGCCAATCATGACTGGAAGAGTTCCCTAAGGTATTATTTTACACTTTTTCAAGCCTTATGGACTAAATCATACGAAAAAGGACCCTTTGGAGTCTTCTTCCGTAGCTGTTCAGACTCTCTAAACATGAACGATACTGAGTTTTCTTTCATTGGACTCGCTAAATTAAACATTAAGAGACCCATTTTTGGGAACGAACCCCTCATCTCTCAGGTTCGAAAAACATATGAGTTTGGAATTGTCTTCGGAAAAGCTATACCAAGTGTTTGTTACCCTCTTTGAACTCATAAAACCGAAAAGAGGCACTCATCAATCATGATGGGGAAATGGGAAGGGAATCATTTTCCAAATAAATGGCAGTAGTTTGTTGTTACCTTTGAACATGGCACTTGCATGCATATCATGTCAGTCAATTGGGTATTCAGTTGATCTCCATGACGATCCATTTTCATGAGTCATGTCACTCCTTTGAGTCTTTCAAAAGAATGCATTGTCCACTGGTGCACTGTGTGTTTGTCTAGTTCATTCATGCTGCCAAGTCTTTTTTCGTGTCGCTCGATGTTCAGAAGGAATTTGAAGAAATTTACCTCCATAGTCAAAACAGTCTCTGTGTAATTACTTTTGAGTCAGTCTTGTGGTTGCTACATTCACATCATTCCAGAACTATGTTCCGAGTTTCATTTCATCAATGTGGGACTCATCATGTCCCTCCTTCGACGAGACTATTCCTATCGACGTCAACTCATTATCTGGGAAATAGTCTTAGAAACAAAAACTTAGTACCTTAAGATATGTATGACTTAATGGCATATTCTCTCGCTCTCGACATAGTTCACATCATTGACCTTTGATCAATAAAATCGACTGGTTGTTCAACATCAAGACATCTATTCACACTCAGTAGTTTGTACTAGGATACCTTGGGAATCGTTGGCATCAACGATGATCTCCTTCGCACCTGTTAACGGTTCACATCATTGACCAGTAATCAAGTGATTTCTACCATCTTTGACTTTAGATCATTGTAATCACATGGATAGAATCATACTTTGTGGAAAACGAGACAAAAACCCTGGGTACTTGTTTAGCACTCATTGCTTTCCCCAGGTTGCGATGGAGTTTCATGTATCTAGCATTGATCCACATTTGTATGGTCGTGGCCATGATCAAATTTTTGTCTGCATGACATAGATCTATGTTGTATGTCTGGTAGCTATGTCCAAGTTTGAGTCCTCTATCACATGGATCTATGTTGTATTCTAGTAGCCATGCTTGCTTATTCCTCTCATGGATCTACCTTGTATTGGTCTGCAGCCTTGAGTTGGTTACTTGTCTCTATGAGTCAAATATATTGATGTACTATAGATACCTACTGGACGACATTCTCCAATCAAGCTGACATTTTCACCTCGAAGTGACAACTTGTTCTCTCAAAGATTTCGTTTATCATATCCCTCTAAGTCTCATGCTTTGGGGGGCATTCTGTTATACCCAAATCCTATCACCACCATGTGATAAGACCCTTAACTTCCATGTTTTCCCTTAATCCCAACACTTGGAGTGGAAACCTACTCTGTTTGTCAATTCTACATGAAAAAACTTAGCACCGTGCTTTTCTTGTCTCCCATGAGCGGCACCTTGCTCGCACCGCCTGTATCCTATTTTCCATAATCGGTGCCACCACCTATGGTCTTTGTTCCATAAGCGTTTCTCATCTAAACTGCTCTGTCATAAGAGAAGAAAAGAGGTACCCTGGGTAAAATGGGAAAAAGAGAAGTTTCTTGAGGCTTCTAGATCATGAGCATCATGTCCTCCCTTATCCCTATCATTGTGGGTCAGTTGAGCTAGAGATCCCCCATCATAGGATCTTGGAGCGACCTCATCCACAAATCTCTCAACTATCCCTATCCATTGAGCCTTATAAATACAAGCTCATGTCCATAGTTGAGGGGGAGAACTATAGAGGTATTTTTATGCTGTTGGATTGACTACCTAGCCCAAGTCATTGGAGGGCATAGAGAGAAAAGTTAGAGTATATCTGGCTACAGGAGGAAAAGTTTCTTCATAATCTATTCCTTCTTTCTGGGAGAAACCATGAGCCACAAATCTTTCTTTATATTTCTCTATGCTACCATTTGCAACATGCTTGATCTTATAGATCCATTTGGAAGTCACCACATACTTCCCCTCAGGTTTTGGGACAACATCCCAAACATCATTCTTCATGATCAATTGGTACTCTTTGATCATAGCATCCTTCCACTCTTTCTTTTTTGTCGCTTCTTCATAATTGGAAGGTTCTTTATCAATGAAATCACATAATACGGCTACATAACTGGAACAGGACCAGGTTCTTTTTCTTTCTCTATGGGTTTCTTCTGGAGCCCCATATCTTTCTGCACCTTGGATAGCTTCTCGTAACCAAGCAGGTTTCCTCTTGTGAGGATTCTTTTTCCGAGGCAAATCTATAGGTTCTTGAGGTTCTTCTAATTCTCGATATTCTTCTTGAATTTCTTCGTTCATGGTTGTGTCATGAATTCTGGGTACTTCTATTTCTTCAGGTTCTTCAGTAGGTATTTTTCTGGATTTGTTGTAAGCTGATTCTTCATCAAATGTTACATCCCTAATGATGTTGATATTCTTTAATCCTAGGAAGTATATTCTGTAAGCCTTCGATCTTTCAGAGTATCCCAAAAATATACCCTTCCTTCCCAAAGGATCTAACTTTGTCCTATTTTCTTTCAGAATGTGTATGTATACTAGACAACTGAATATTCTGAGAGGGTTGACTTCTGGTTTCTTACTGGAAAGGACTTCTTCAAGTATCTTGTTCTCGAGTACTCTGTGTGGAGTACGGTTCTATACATACACCATTGTTCTGGCAGCTTCTACCCATAGATGCATGGGAAGATCTTGATCATGAAGTATGGCCCTTGTAGCTTCCATGATTGTTCTATTCTTCCTTTCTACAACCCCATTCTATTGTGGATTTATATGGAGTGGTTAACTCCCTCTTAATCCCTAAATCTTTGCATAACTCTTTGAATTCATTTGATGTGAATTCTCCGCCATTATCTGATTGAAAAATATTGATCTTCTTTTCTGTGTGGTTCTCGATCAAGGATTTGAATTCCTTGAACTTGATGAAGACTTCATCTTTGTTATTCATAAAGTATATCCATGTCTTCCTAGAAAAATCATCAATAAAAGAAACATAATATACATACCCGCTTAGAGAGCTAGATGACATTGGACCACATACATCGAAGTGGAGGATCTCCAAAGTTCCATTTGCCTTGCTCTCACTACTTGGAAATGTCTTCTTCGTATTCTTTCCTTTCGCACATCCTTTGCAAACACCTTCATGTTTTATCTGCAATTCTGGAAGACCTTCAAAAACTTTGCTTGCAAGTGGTAGTGCCCTGTAATGCACATGTGCAAGCCTTCTATGCCAAAGTTCATTTGGTTCTACCGAGTCATGAACCAAAGCTTGTTCTGTTTGGCCCTTCAATTTGTATAGACCTCCTTCTTGTTCCCCAATCACTAGTTCATCATCAATAGTCTTTCCCTTTGGCCACATAAGAACTTGGCCATCTACAAAAGAAACCCTCATGCCTTTTGCATCCAATGTAGATATGGAGAGGAGGTTCTTCTTTAGTCTTGGTACAAACAATACATCTTTCATATTCATAGAATTTCCAGAGTGTAGCTTATAGGAGGATTCACCACTACCTTTTATTGGATACTGGTAGGCATCCCCAAGTTTCACCTTGTGAGGTGACTCATGTTCAGATGGTCTCACAAAGGATTCCTTGAATCCCGTCATGTTTTTGGAAGCACCACTGTCTATAAGCCAATCATTACTTCCATGTGAGATAGTTCCCATGAGAGTGGAAATCAACACATATTCTTAATCACTTGAAGAATCATCACTTTCTTGTCTGATTCTCTTTGTGGAAGGTTCATCACCCTCTGCAGCATGAGCATGATGTTTTCTCTTGTTTCCCTTTTTCTTGTGAGAGATCTCTTTGTTTTTAGGATAGTATCTAGATATGTGTCGTCTGTGATGGCTTGTTATATTTTTCTTGGATTGTAATGTGAGAGCTTGATCTTCACTTCCCATATTTCCTTCTCGTGCTAATATTCGAGCTTCTTCTTGTGAGCATTCCTCCCATAGTCTTCTAAACTTGAATAGCTTCTTTATGGCACAGATCCCTTAAATGAAGGAGTCCCAAGCCCTAGGGAGACCATTCAAGGTGGTCATCACAATTTTTGCATTCTCTACTTCTTCATCTACCGCTTCCAGTTGTTCCTTGATCTGAGAGACCCTTGTAAAGTAATATGGGATGGTCTCCGCATTCTGGATCTTTACATTCTTCAGTTGGTTTCTCAGAGTCATCTTCCGGTTTATGTTCTTTCCTTCAAACAGTTTGGTCAGGGCATCAAACATAGCTTTAGGTGTCTTTAGGGAGGACACCTATGGTATGATTTGATCCTTGATTGAATCAACAATAATGCTCTTAGCCATGACCAATTTCTTCTTGTGTAAGGCCTTAGTCTCATATCCCTCTAGAACTGGAACTTCCTCATCAAGGATGATTTTAAGGAACCATACTTATTTAAAAGTGTATAAATGTTGGCGAATATTACCAATTCTTAAAATGACAGCTATAAAATGATTGGAGATATTTTTCAAAAAATATTTTAATTTCCAAGGATTTTATATCGTTTATATAATAATTTGGCGATTTTTAGGGTGAAAAAAATTTACCCCATCAAAATTGGGCGAAACCGGGCTTCAGAAAATGCAAAATGGCAAATCTTTTTTGGGAGAAAAACATGGAAAAATAGCCCACTGGGCGAAAATTCACCCCTAAAATCATCCCTGCTCCTCATTGATGTAGGATTCCAACTCATTTTCTTCCAGGACCATGGAAATCATATACTTCCAAGCTCAGAAGTTATCAGCTCCCTCAATCTTCTCATCAAGATTGGTACGATGAGAAATATAAACTGAGAACCTCAAATGGAAATACAAAAGATTTATATCTTACCAGATTAAGATGTCGGATCTAGATATGGAGCTGAATTTATGCAGAGCTGATTCAGGAGTAGATTAGGGTTTGACCTTCTCGGAGTTCTGTCCAACCAAAAGCTTTGATATTGATATCTAAACTTTGGTTTTGAAGAGGATATCAATCCAGGCTTGGGCTCACTAAAAAATTCCACTTCTGTGGAAAGCCTAATTTCTGGTAGTAGTGTCGGGTCAAAAACTGAAAATGCTCAGAATCAGATTCTGCTTCGATAGAAAGATGTGCCCTAGAGAGGAGAGTCAACCCAACCTTCTTTTGCTGAAAATATGTGGAGAGAGATCCAAAAAATAAGAAGCCCTAGTTTTCGCAGCTGCACAATGTCTTCTTCTCAGGTTATCTCTGATACCATTTTAGATTTTTATCATTTAAGCTAGCATTATCTTAGGATCTTTAACTGAGAGAATAACAAGCACATCAATAAAAAATAAGAGACAATGAACACAAAGTTTTTCCTCAGGGAAACCATAAAGGAGAAAACCCCACAACTTCCTCAGAGATAGAATCAATACCAAAAGAAAAACCCCAAAAACAGTAAGATGATATCTCGATAGTAGTAGTCTCTCTCTCTCTTGTCCCAAAAACTTCTTCTCTCTCAGTTATGCGCTACAATTGAGTGTGAGTGAATGTGTGATTAATAGAGAGGCTCGCAATCTATTTATACTAATTCCCGAATTGACAATAACTCACTAGGGCCAACTTATCTAGGAGAGTCTAATAACCCTAGGGCCCCACAATTGTGGGGATTTTAAACCTTGATCAATAGGATGGTTACCCATAATGACTTGACATGACTTGTTTACATTATTGAATCTCCTGATAGGAACATCGGGGCATGACATGACTCAAATACATTACAGAAACTTCCCAAAATAAACATCAGGGTACAATACATAAGATATATAGGTGAATACATTCCTAAGTTACAAATACATCAACACCTTTCCCTCTTTGACCTCCCAGAAACTGTGCGCTTGGACTAACTTCCACCTAGCTAGTGCCTTCGTCCAGATGTGAGATCCTGGTGATTCCTCATTAAATCTTATCAATTGGCATTTTGGTCAACCCCTCGCATACTTTTTGTGCCAAATATTGGCCCATGGTTCTTGCGAGTAGTTGCACCATCTCCACCATATTTTAGCTCCTTGGAATTCCCCCATTATTTCCGTGTCCCTCAAGCCTGGACCGCCTTTTTCCTTTGTATCACATATTTTCTCCCAGCTAACCAGAGAGAATTTCTCCTTTGCCTCTCTGCCTACCCAAAGTAAATTTCATTGAATACTCCTAATCTCCTTAATGATGGACTTAGGTGCCAACATAATAGAGAAGAGGTACACCAGTATAGCTTGAAGGACCTATTTTACCATGACCAAACAACTAGGAAAGCTTAGGAGTTCGAGGACCCAACTTGATAACCTACCCTTGATCCTGTCAATGAGGTCTTGCCAAGAATATTTTTTGATGGTCCCTTTACCGAAAGGCACCCCCAGATACTTATAGGGAAAGGAACCTTTGTTGAACCCTAGGATTCTGGTGATATTTCTTTGCGTTATGGGAGCAGTATTTAGAAAAAAAACCTAGGATTTTGCAGCATTGATTGCAAGCCCTATTGCGTTAGCAAAGAGTGTTAAGATCTTCTTGAAGGCTCAAGAGTCTTGGATTGAAGGGTTCCTATCAACATCGTGTCATCCAAAAATTGATGGTGTGTCTATTTCTCCATGCCTTCGTGGAGTGAAAGACCCCGAATTCCCCCCCCCCCCCCCCATCTGGTTGGGATTGGATGATCTTGCTCAGACCTTCTACCATTAGGAAAAAGAGGAAAGGTGAGAGTGGATCTCCCTACCTTATCCCCTGGGCAGGGGAAAAGACCTTTGTCAGGGAACCATTCAGCAATATTGAGAAAAGAGGGGCGGTGACCATAGCCATAACCCATTCCACCCAGGCCGCATTGAAACCCTACACCCTTAACATATTTTCCACATATTTCCAGCTAAGTTTGTCATAGGCCTTGGACATGTCTAGTTTGATGAGAATTCTCGGCTACCTGGAGCTTTTCAATGAATGCAGAGTCTCATGGAAAATGATGATGCCATCCATGATCTGTATTCCTTCCACAAATCCATATTGTTCTGGACTGATCAGTCCTGGGAGAAGGGGTTTTAGGTGATTTGATATCACTTTGGATATGATTTTATAGATCACATTGCAGAGGGCTATGGGTCTAAATTTATCTGAGGATTCAGATACCTCTCCCTTTGGAATCGAAGAGAGGAAAGTGGCATTGAAGGATTTTAGGACCCCTTACTTGCTCCTTGATTCCTTTACGATTACCCAGACTTCCTCCTTGATCAAATCCCAGAAGAAGTGGAAGAATTTGGATGTAAAGCCATCCAAACTAGGCACCTTTCCTTGTGCCATGTGGTTCACTGCCTCCTCAACCTCTTGCATATATATAGGATTGTTAAGCATCTCATTATCCTCCTTGGTCATCCTCTTGGGGATGAGATTAGTGATTCGAGCAATATCTTGATCCCTATCATTGTTGTCCTCAGTCATGATTACCTTGAAGTAGCTTATTAGTTCCTCCTCAATCTCCCCTCTAGTCTCCACCTGGGATCCATCTGATTTATTGATTTTATGGATCTTAGAACTTAATCTATTGTGCACCATAGAATTGTGAAAGAACTTGGTGTTCTTTTCTCCCTCCTATAGCCATTTGAATCTAAAATTCTGCTTCCAATATATGTCTTCCTGTCTCTCTCTAGCATCAAGTTGTATGAGGATGTCTTTCTCCCTCTGCTTCATTTCCATGTCCCAACCTAACTCCATGCCCTTTTGTTGGAGTTGGTCAATGTCTTGGAGAAGCCTTTTTTTGTCTTCAAATATATTTCCAAAATCTTCCTTGTTCCATGTGTGGATTTTAGCTCTTAAAGCCTTGAGCTTCTGTTGAAAGTTGTACATTTTGGTCCCACCCATGTGGTTCAGCTCCTACAACCACTGCTCCACAAGGCCCTTGAATTCCTTATGCTCTAGCAAGAATTGTTCAAATATGAAAGGCTTGCTTAGGTTGGTGTTTGACCAATCCCATTCAAGACTAATTGGCCAATGATCCAATATAGCCTTTGGGAGGACACACGTCTTGATTTCCCCTGCTCCCTTGACTATGTTTTCTGACACCAAGAATCTATCCAGCCAATATGCTACCAAGTGATCTCCTCCCCTCCTGTTATTCTAGGTGTACCATCCATCCCCCGTTTCCATGTCTTCTAGAGGGCTGAGTGTCATTATCTCCCTGAATTCCTCCTAATATTTGTCTAGAGCCCGCCTTCCTCCCTTCTTTTCCCTAAGAGAGGTAATCAGATTGAAATCTCCACCAGCAATCCATCTACCCTCCTGGGACTGAATTCTCAAACATCTCAGATGGTGGATGAAGGACTGCTTCTGGGGAAAAGCACGTGGGCCATAAATGTTAACCAGGGTCCCTGTGATCCCTGAATCAATATATTTAAAGGTATCCATTAGGGGGAAATGGCTAGACTGCAACCCCAAGAGTTTGATCAGACCTGGGTGTCATTAAATTTCTATTCATCCCCCCATTCCTGCTACATCTATTTCCATTACTCTGCTACCCTTCCATATTTTCTACCCCAATGTCAACATTGTTTCAGAGCTACACTTAGTTTCTTGTAGAAATAATATGTCTGGTTTTTCTTGATTGATCTTCCTTCCTAGGTATTTTACCTTTCTTGAGTGGTTACACCCCCTAATATTACATGAGATTATCTTCATTGGGTAACCTTACTTACCTCAGAAAAGGCCTCCCTGATCGTTGGGTATTGGCCTGATTTGATCAACTTGATTCCAATTTCCATGATCCTCTACTTGTTTGTCTTTCATCCTTGCTTTAGGTCCTCCTCTGGGGTTTTCCTCTTGATCCATTTCGATGGATCTGTGCTTATCCCCAGATCCTAGAAATCTTTGAATCTGATGATAGCCTTCTTGAGGAGGGCCACTTGCTCTTGTGAAACATACCCTTCTCCTGCCTTTGCGCACTCCCTTGTGATTGTGTCTAGATCCAATTCTTTGAGATCCATATCTTCCACCTCGTCTTCTTCCATTAACTTTGCCCAACTGATTTCATGAGACCCGATCGTAATCAACCTTGGGTGAATCCGCGGACCTGGGTAACACTTTTTGGCAAGCGCGTTTTGGCAAAAATGAAAAAAAGCACCTCGGTCGATGGTTTAACAAGCCCTCGACCGAGGTTTTCATATCTCGACCGAGGTTTTTGTAGAAATTCATGCCTGTAGTAGATTAATTTCACCCACAACAATTAGCAATTGATCATGCAAAATTATCAACAATGGAGACTGAAAATGGAGCTGTAACACAAAATTATATTAACTGAGTGTACAATAGCCAACCCTGTAATAACAT
>LPNX010670782.1:0-49445 GCA_001517045.1 Pseudotsuga menziesii
GGCCTAAATGCCAAGCCGACCACCCCAACTTTGGAGGTATGGAGTGAAAAACTCAGAAATTATCAGTCGTTTGTTCAACAAGCAATAATAACCAAGGGAAAAAACACCCTGGGCTGATCGGATTGACAAATGAATTCTAAGAGACCGAGTCTTTTATGGACACTATCATGCTAGAACATTTATTACAATTCCCCCATGGGGTATGAACATGTGATATAGTACAACAAGCACTTCCCAGAAGTACTTCCACAGGTCTTCTGAAGTTCAAACAAGTTATCCTTGTCCAGTTCACGAGGCTCACTTGATAAAAAACCACTAAGTACAACTTAGGTGGTAACATTCTGGCTCCAACTGTGGGACGTGTGCTTGATCTAGTCTTTGAGGCAAGGAGAGGATACGAGAACACCAGAATCTCTGGTTTATATACCCTATAAAAACATCTCAACTTGACAAGAAAAACCTCAGTAACACGAGTTTTATAAAAAACCAAATGAACCATTAAGCTGATTTATTTAAACAAAATAAATGTAACTAACTAAAAGAAGCAAAGTTTTATTATAGCTAAGTATAAAATAGAAATGCAGAAAGTAAATACTCTCTTTCAAGGAGCTTATTTTCCTACTTTAAGCATGACATAAAAAGGGTTAAGTGTAATCATAAATCCAATGTAACCACCTAGGAATTTTATTAACATAAAAAAAAATTCCTTGTCTTTGGTTACCTTCCAAATTAAGGATACTTTATTCAGAAAATGCAAACCTGCGTGATGATCCAGAAGGGGCGGGATGGATGGGAAATAATAGGCATGAATAATGTCTTCAAACCTCCTCCCAAACTGGTAAGTGCTTGGCAGGATGCTTCTATCCATGACTGGATAGGGTTGATGTACAAATTGGAATGATGAGGTAGATTGACTACACCATCATACTGATCGTCAAGGCTCACCGGATGATAATTCACTGTATAAGCCCCAAGCAGCTCCAAGTCATGAGGAAACTCTATATGTGAAGATGATAGTTGAGACTGATATTCTAATAACTGCATCACATCTGTCTTTTCACAAAACTCCTTCTCCATGTCTTCATTACTTATACCCTTGTGCGGCCTTGCATGATATGACTCTAAATGATCATATAATAGTTTTGAATGCTACTTTTCCATACTAGGATTTTCCAAGGTCTCCAGATTCATGCTTCCCTCTATGGAAGTATAGTAGATTGGAATTCCACAAATCTCTAAATAGACACTCCCCTTGATAGATATAGCATATATAGGATTCTTAATAAGATATCCACAAAAATCCCAATAGTCATCACCATCATCTATGTTAAATGTGATGGATTCACCATTGTTGATATCAAGTTCTGATATCGAGTTCTCTTTGTCTTCATTATTGATATCGATATATGTTTGAGACTGATCATGTGGATAAAATGCATGTTCCTTTTTCATATCAAAGTTTCCCAAGGTCACATGGTCCATGTTCTCTTCCTTAGATATGCCATCAACAAAACCATCAAAAGTTTCTGGTTCATTATTTTCCTCTTTATTCATGTCATAGACTGGATTTTCCATGAATGTCCAGTATTCCTCATCAACATCTTTGTTAGGGATAAGGGAGTCTTCGTCACTTGTATCATGCTCCAAGCTATACTTTTCCTCATTTTCATACTTATCTTCTTCAAAGAAAAGGTGACAAGGTAGTAAACCTTCCAGACTGTCATCATTATATGGAGAACACATAGGAGTCCCATCATGTATATTACATTTTTCATCATAGGTTTCACTATAAGATTCTACAATGGTTTCATCCTCAAGTTTGTACTATTTAGATGGTGACAAAGGGTAGGCCTGGCCTACCATGTATATATGGTCAGGCTTGCTTGAATTTGTTTCCTAATTACCGACCTTCGCCATCCCATTTTCTATAACCTGGTTTGCTATGTAGCAAGTGCTTTCTGGGTGGAATTGCTCACAAGGTCTACACCATGGAATTACTTCATCTACCAGGTTAGTTGAGTCTAATTGGTTTGGAATCCTAGGCTCTTACTGAGGATACTTCTTTTGATACCATTGATTCTGTTTTGGCTGAAAATTCCTAGGTCCACTATTTCTCCCCAGTGTGACTATTCTGTTTTGGATTTTATTCAATTGCATAGATTGGTTTGTCATGAATTGGTCCTGACTAGTCATCATTTTTTCAAACATGCTAGTTATATTTTCGATGGGGTCTTCAGAGGATCCCTTTTCTTCTGATTCAAAGGCTTTTCCCTTTTCTTCGTTGTATGAAGTGTTTCCCCTAGTGTAACCTGGAATGTTGGATTTTACCAAAGACTGCATATTCCTTTCTATTTTCTCGGCCAATTCCTGAGCAGTATTTAGATCGGCCGGCTCTTTGTCCCTTAACTGGTACCTCAAATCACCAGTGAAAGCTTCGATGTAATATATGAGAATGGAGGCATCCCTTGGCTTGATTTCTCTAGGGAGGTCTGCAACCACACGCCTGAACTTAGTATTAAATTCATCCATGGTTTCATTCTCCATATTCTTTATATCATGAAGGGAAGCAAGCAAATGTCTTGGTTCTTTCTTTTCCCCCCATTTCTTCTTAAAACCTGCTATGAATTCATTAAGCTTTTTATATGAATCATCACCAAGGTTTTCATACCACTCCGCAGCATCATCCTCTAAGGATAAAGCAAAGATCTTCATTTTGATATCTTCATGGTTAGAGGCAACATTATCGCAGTAACTAACTAGGTGCCTTTCAAACTTTCAGAGATGAGTCTTGGCGGTGGTAGCATTATTTCCCTCGAACCTGGGGAGCTTCTTGATAGCATCATTCGGAATGTAATGAGGACTACCTGCTATCTGAGAAAAGTCAAGGGGTTTGTAAAATTCCATCATTTCTTGAGATTAGTGAACATGACTCTCTACAAATATGTGATGGATATTTGAGAGGGATTGGTCTCCTAAATCTTCAAGGTTTCTACAAGAAGTCTGCATATTCAATCTTTCCCTAATAAACCTTTCGGGATCAGGGAGAGGATTGAATAATTGTCGACGGTTTCTTCGGGTAGAAATTCTTGAAGGGATCTTTAGACAGTGGAGTCGCCAGATGGATTGACTTTTAATTTTTATGTTTTTTAAAGACTATATCACTCACATGTTTTTGTCTTTTTAATTGTTTAGCAAAAAGTTAAGCTAAGTCGTACTCGGGAATAAAAATATTTATCCCTGGCAATGGCACCAAAAAGTGTTTCTACCTTTCACACACCTAGGTCACATGGTAGAAATATTCAAGCCACTCGGTGTGTCCTTGGGGGAAAGTCTCGAGTCAAGGCTGTCACCTTGTTCTTGACTCCTCCGTTTAGGCTCAACTCCTAACAAAGCCAAGGGGGGTAGACCCTATTAAGTTACTAAGGATGATTTCTTAGTGTGATGATGTTAAATTGAATCAGTTACTTAGGAGTTTGAATATTTTAACTATAGACAATTAAAGATGACCAGATACGAAAATAAACACACGAAAGCAGAAAGTTGATACACAATATATATATGAAGCAAAAAACGACCAGTGCCTTAGAATGGAGTCAAATCAATAAGATCAATGTGCTTGCATGTGCTTGAAGTGAATGTTTTACGATTGCATCTTGGTATGTTTTAAGTTAAAATTGAAGTATGAGTTGATTAAATTAGGCTAAGGGGGGACTCCAGATATACCTGAGAGTACTTGGAGTATGTCCAAAACTAAACCTTTATGGCTACCCACAAGGAATATGTGGGATGAAATGGAGTCTCTGGGGCTATTGTTCGTAATGCACCCGTTAGGGTGTGACAGAGATCGGCGCCTCGAGGTCACTTTTTAGAAGTTCCCACTTCCTTTGGGTATTTTGCCACCGTAGAGGTTTGACCTGGGTGTTGGATTTTCACCTGATGGTTTGTCAGTTGGGGAGAGTGAGTCCTAATTATACTAGTCACCCAAGTTCTTTTGATATATCTTGACTGATCGGATGAACCGTAGCCAAGTGTAGAGCATACACACTGGAGCCTTGTCAATTTTAGTAATTTTTAAACTGGATGTTCTTGTTTAAAAGAAAATCCTCCAAGAACCTCTTTTAATCCAAGTGGATCTCAATCAGGGAATCGAGGAGGGGTTAATTTTAAAGTTTCTGATGAACAAATGATAGAAAAAATCAAACAAATACACAGTTCTAGTTTCTTAATTAATCCTACCACAAATATTTTTCCCCTTTTGGGTCACTCAGGAAATCGTGGGGTAAGTATTACGATTACTTTGAAATGTAATATATGGAATATGGAATTAATAACAAAATAAATTATCCTACCTTGCAGATTAGATCAATACTATTTTAAAAAATAAATGAGGAAAAGCATAAAAAGGACACCGACGCAAATCCCCCCAGGGGGGATGGGGAATGGGCTCGAAAGAGCCTATTCAAAGAAATTTTTTATTACAGTGGTTACAATATCAGATAACTGATAAATAAGAACTTTATTGGTCCTTATACAGGTTGAAACCAAGTTTTTACAATTTTGCAAAAAAGAATTAATATTTTTTACTGAAAAGGGAGACCCCTGGGGGGATTTGAATGCTCATGAGACCACTTCGGACAGCAGATTCCTTTTATTTATTTAAGACATGCTAAATAAAAGAAAGAAATTTAGAATAACATATTCCCAAAATCACTTTAAGAGTACCTTTGGATCAGCCTACTTTATCTCAAAAAATAATGCGGTTAAACTAGCTAAACTGGCGAAAAAGGAACCAAGGAAAGCAAGCTTTCCTTGGGATCTTGGATTGCTGTTTTTGCAGCAAATTAAAGTGCACTGATATTGCAGAATATTAAATTTTATAACAGCGAAAGGAAATCTAATGCATGTGATCTACAAGTTTTCTTTAAAATTCATGGAAAAAAGACAATTTCCCTAGAGCTAGATCTAGGATGCTTATGAAACTTTTTTAAGTGCGAGATCTAGGATATGAGCTATGAAATATTATATCTATGTATATTTTACTTTGATGAAACAGATCCAAATGAAATCACATCTATGAACTGAAAAAGTAACCGGGTAAAGTGTTGATTTGAGGGAGGAAGAAGAGGAGAAAAGTGTTGTTTTCCTTGAATATTCACAGTGGAGCTTTCAGGTGGAATGTCGAGGGACTATGCCTTTTGGAAGGTTTTGAAGAGAATGAAGAAACAAAATAGATCAGCATCCTCTCCAAAGTGTGAACCTGCAACTCAGCTGAAATCAAAGAACTTGCCAAGAAACTTATGAGATTTGATTAGTACATACAAAGAGATTCAAGATAACATGCATATAAGCTTATAGGACATGCTAAATCCAGATCTCTAAACATGCATCAAAGGAGAGTGATAGTCAATAAACCTATTGAACAACACCTTTCCTATCAAGATTGTAATAAGCTAATTACCAATCTTAACCACAGATCTACAAGAAATTAGCAAAAAATGACCATAGATACAGGTTACCTCAGTAAAACAATGGCAATAATCATCCACACATGTAATGGCACCACACCGTATTGTATCCAAAGAATTTCTTTATTTCAAATGAAGAATTACAAAAATACAATAGCAGCAGCACCTCAATCCCAGTTCTAACTCGCTTGGAAGAGGAGGTTGTGCCTGGATATATACAAAATACAGGACATCCAGCCCGGGGGGGGGCACAAATCCCAGTGAGATACATCAAATCAACTGAGGGAGAGTCCATCAATGCCTAATCTGTGTCTAGCTTAGCCAGATCTGAGTCTTACTGAGTGCAACTGTCAATCGGGGGGCTGATCTAAGTGACACCTCAACATGTTGACTGAAGAATCCACCAAAACTCGTCCAGATGAGCCAAAAACGTGTGGAGGAGAGAGGGAGGGTGAAATCCCCCATAAAGGATGCTGAAGATCAACTCTGGATCTAATTTGATCACCTCCTTCAGTCAAGGATTTGTCAGATCCAGTCAATCTGCTTCAGATCTGACTGATTTCAATCAAATTGAGTGAGAATCCACTGATTTATGATTTTGGATTTGCTCCATTATTCATCAATTTATTAATTAAAATAATCAATAATTGATTTTTGGGGCTTTCTGACCTGAGTGATGGAAAATCACTCAAAACTAGGAAATAGTGGGTCCATGGGTTTACATGGTGCTCTTAGCTTGAAAATGAGCACCTACATGATTGAAACCGATTATTTGGCCCACTTTTATTACAAAATCAATTTTTCCAATTAAACTATTAAAAAATAGCCTAAGTTTTGGAAAAATTAAAATTTAATAAAAAACACTGAAAAAACTAAAAAATTGAAAAATTGAAAAACACCTACGGGGGCTTAGACATGTTCATATGACTCAAAAATGATGTCTATCATGCTTATACATTGACACATAGACTCTAATAACCTCAATAGGCCTAAATGCCAAGCCGACCACCCCAACTTTGGAGGTATGGAGTGAAAAACTCAGAAATTATCAGTCATTTGTTCAACAACCAATAATAACCAAGGGAAAAAACACCCTGGGCTGATCGGATTGACAAATGAATTCTAAGAAACTGAGTCTTTTATAGACACTATCATGCTAGAACATTTATTACAATTCCCCCATGGGGTATGAACATGTGATATAGTACAACAAGCACTTCCTAGAAGTACTTCCACAGGTCTTCTGAAGTCCGAACAAGTTATCCTTGTCTGGTTCACTAGGATCACTTGATAAAAAACCACTAATTACAACTTAGGTGGTAACACATAGCTTGAAAGGGAACTTAACCTTACGTTTTGCTTGCTTGTCCCCCCCAACATTTCTACCATTCTTGTCATTATTGTTAGCATTCTCATTCTTATTCCCACCCTTTCAATTATTATTTTTACCCTTTTTTCTATTCATCCGGGCTGTTGGTTACCCTTCTAGTCCAACGATTGCACAGAAAGTAAATTCACCATTTGGGCGGGTTGAGATGAAGCCATAGCTTGTCTCGAAGCAGATTGGTTGAGTGACAATTGACTAACTTGTTTTGCAACCGAATCTGCAGGTTTCACAATTGCACAACCGACAATGCCATTGGTATGTGGTCCAGGTTTGACTTTGGGATCGAAACTGGAACGAGGAGCAATGGGAATAATCTCATACAACAAACTGGACTGAGCATAGATCAAGTCCAGTTCCTGCGCCCTAAAAATCGCTTGTTCCTCATTCTGCACTCCGGATGTGGAAACATCCTTCGCTATATATGGAAATAACGACTTGAGGAACCACTCGAGGAGGAATTCCGGTGGTATAAAAGCTTTAATTAATCTCTTTTGTCCACGCCACTCTTGAATATGATCATAAATATGTGTGGCTTTATCTTACCGAAAAGTCGACATGATTTCAGTACCAACGTCATAGCGCACTGGTAGTTGGAAGTGATTAAGAAAAGTCATCGCAAGGTCATCGAACAAAGTGAAAGCTCCCTTAGGTAACTCTATATATCATTTCACAGCAGGCCCTGTGAGGGTGCGTTGAAATAGTCTCAAATGGACTGAGTCCTGATGTAATGAATTCGAAGAGCACCATAGGTGAAATGTAGTAACGTGTTCGCTCAGATCCTCTCCTGGTTTTCCTTCGAACTTAGGTATGTCCGAAGGAAGCTTGGTAGGGACAGCCGGCCAAGCCGGGTCATGAGCCACAGGATCATTCGTCAGTCTCGATAATTCAGGAAGATTAAGCGTCACAAGGAAAGGGAGCCTAGGATGATGAGGTCGATGGACCGCTCCCTGGTTCATATAGGGTTGATTACCACCATGGCCTTGGCCATAGTGTCCTCCTCCTGTCTGACCCGTATAGGGTGGCATGGAAGTACCATAGTATGGTGGACCTTGACTAGTAGGAGCTACAAAGCCATAATTAGGAGAGTAAGCAGGTTGTTGATACCCACCTCCATAAGGTGAAGAAACCTGTCCATACTGTGTCCCATAATAAGGTCCATAGGTCATCGCATGCGATTCCCCATGAGACACTCCATAGGTAGGAATATACGCTCTGGAAGTATGGATATACACCCCAGAAGTAGCAAGATGACCTCTAGAAGCATGAACATAGCCTTCCGAAGCAACGGGTGGTATGTGAACTTGAGACACAATCGGTCTAGTAACCGCAGTATGGACCTGACTTGTAGCCATATACCAGCTCAAAGGACCACGTGAATAAGGTGGAGGATGTACATTTGAAGAACTAGGGACCGAGAACGAAGGGATCTGAGTAATAACATATGTACTACTGCCTATCGTCACTTGTCTCGGATCTAGTATCCTAATCGGATCACTAACCCTAGACTTAGGAGGGAGATATGATGTAGCTTCCACCACTAGGATGGAAGGTGCAATGTGACTAGTGCTCGCAAACCTCTCCGCATGGTAAGGAATGAGAGTGCCCCCAGGAATAGTGTTAGGCTCGAAATCGGATTAGACATGAAATGTCAAATCATGTGTAGGGAAACTAGACATAGCATAATTACCGTAGCTAGTGCTGGCATGTTCAAAATGAGTCTCGGCGTCCTCCGACATTCCATACCAGTAACGTGTCAATGGGGAATCAGACCTGGAGTGAGTAGGCCTATCGTGTAAGGGTCTTATCTCAGAAATCACAGGACCTAACTCAGCTAATTCGGGTGAAGGATCATAAGTAGGAGTAAACTCCCCATCATCTACACAAATGGGAGGAGGTGGTTCAGGAATATCCTCTAAACAGTGTCCCATGGTGTGTGAATCAATGTGTGAAATAGTCCACCTGGACTGTCTAGGTCTCTCTCCCAAAGGAGGAGGAGAAGTAGAAGGAGGAAGTCTTTCTAAACGATGAGAACGGTGAGGAACTGCATTCGAATCCACAATGACTCAAAAAATAGCAAAGTCTCTCTATTTATGTAAACCCTAGGCCAACTATCATGCATAGAGCAATCACTAATAAAATATAAAGCCAAATGTAAGCAAACAAGGGCTGAATAAGTGAGCTCCTGAATGAAGTGGGTATGTCTCACGTAGGAGAGGCTTGAGATTCCCATACACAACAAGCGGAGGTATGTAACCAATTATTGTGGCCCTTAGCTTCAACGCATAAAGTGACTGTACTGTCCAACCCCAACCTGGCCGGGACACTTGTAGAATAACCCTTGCAAGTACCCCCTCAATATCCTAGGTAAGGCCACTAAGGTCACCTCAATATAATCAATGCTAATCAGGCGGACAGTCGTAGGTGGGATTGACCGTATGGGAAGGGTAGCAAATCCCGAAACTCTCGAAAGAGCCCCAAGATACTAATACAATCCTAGAAATATCTCCGGTGCTACTTAGTTATGACTAGGGGTTATCCCAATCAATAACCGCTCACACTGCCTCATGCTTAAATCCCTTTTGAGAGGAGGATCATGAGAAATACTGGTTATACCAAGGATTTCACACACTCACCTGGACAGACACCTAGATGTTGTTGTTTAGTGATCTTGGAGGATTGACTTACAATGAACTATTCCAAGATCCTAAAATCTAAGATTGTTGGTGCACCCTAGAAAAGAAAAGAGTGTAATTCATTTTATTTAGCGTTGATTTTAGTTGGCTTTATTACTCAAAAAAGGGATATGATCGTGCAACTAATGGTGTTATGACGCAACATGAAGTAAAATGCACACCTAACAATCAATGCAAATGCACTGTGTCCATTAAAACAGGGTATGCTACTACGTGAAATGCACAATTCTTCTTCAAATGATAAATGCAAATTTTCCTATATGAAGTCCTAACTAGTACTCCAAAGCAAATCTAGTGTAAGTACAATGCAAAGTGCAAAATGCAATGCATGATGATAAGCAAATGTTTTTGGATTTTTTGAAAATAAAAGAGATGCCAAAAAGCAAAAGAATGATTCTACAACCCCTAGACTTTGCAAGCACACCCAAATAGCACTCAAGCAAAGCACTAAGGTAAAAGAACTCTAATGCACTAATCTCAAACAAAAAATCGAAAATTCCATGACAAGAACCTTTAAAAAAAAAAAAAATTAGCCTAAAAAAACGTTTTTGGTCAGAAACAGAGGTCTAAGGAAACCTAAGCAGTGCCAAAGGAGACTCAACAAATATTAGAATTCACCCAGTAACCAACTATCTTCCCCAAAAAGGAAAAATCAAGGGCATACGTGACTGTTCACAGTAAACCCATGTGTATACGCGACTGTAAGTCAAAAACTTGCGTACAGGAAGAAAAGGTGCATAAAATCAAGGCAAACAGATAGGCTGAGACAAAATTCACACCAATCAGACTCTACCAGGCATACAAACCCCCATACCCGACACAGAAACAAGAGAGAAAGAGCAATTCAAATTCATTGAATGCCGAGAAAACAACCCCCAAAGGACAACTACTAGGAACTCCCCAGCGGAGTCACCAATTCAGTTACAGAGAGAAATTCCTCTGGATTTGGGTACCACAACAAACAACTTGACTCCAAAAATCAATCTTTTCCAATATGCAATAGAAATTAAATGTCTAACACTAAAGGATCAGACCTCGTACCTTATTCCGGATGGTTGAAGTAGATCCTCGTTGAGCTTTCCAATCTTCAGCTTGAATTGATCTGTTACTTCCTCAACAACAAGTAAACAATACAATCATTCTATATATCATGTTGTTAGATCTATTCTAGCATATATAATCAATAATGTAAAATCATTTGACATAATCCAATGGATAAAATATTCATTCAAACACACATTATTGGACAGGAAAAGATATTTCTATTAATATAAATCAGAGATTACAAGGTACAACCTATGAGGGCAAGTCTATGAACCGGAGAAACTGAATCCCCCACTTGGGCCTCCACCACCTCAATCCTCCATCTCTTGATAGCAATCTCATAAGCAAAAGACAAGCTTGGGAAGAACACACTAGTGCTCCAAGGAACAAAGGGATGCAGACTCAAGCATAAGTTTCAGCAACAATGGACTATAGTTTCTTTGCTCTCAATTCTCTCTTATGCCTTCAATGTACCAAGGGGTTCATTATATATCTTTTCAAAGGGGTAATGAAAGGTCGAATCTGAGCGATCTCAAGGCATAGGGAAGGCCAGGAGTCAAATGAGTTGGATCCATGTCAAGGAAAACTCCAAAAGGATTTGGATTATGCACACATCCTGATGTACGCGGTTTTAGTGGTCAAACCTGAGTATATACGCACTTATAGGTTTAAAAGTCACATATATCATTTTTCATATGTTTTTAGGGATGATCAAGGAAACTTCAAAGGACAAATAGTGGTCCATAGGGTCTAAGGAGTCTGCATCGGGACAGGGGAATGCCATACAAAGTGTGATTCACCTAGAGTGGTGAAATCCGCTATAACAATGTTCAAAGATCATTGCAAATGGCTCAGGTTTATTGTTGGCACTTAGGGCAGACCCAGGTTCTTATACTATTATTTTTACCAACAAAAAGACCCACAATGTTGGCCATTTCTGCAACAACCTGCGAACAGGTTGCAGTCTCACCCAAAACAGCTATGGGGTGCCGCATAATCAGGTTTTTATAGGCAAAAGAGGGATATTACTGTACATTTAGCCTTAAAAATTATTAATAATACAACACAGAGCTTCAACAGTCACTTAATTAGCTTCGCAATTTAGATAAACAAACAGTTACTTGCTTAACCCTTAACTGGGAATTCACAGCAAAGTTATTTCTTAATGATATATATTACTTATCATTCACCTACTTATCAAATGCATAAAACAAAGAAGCACAAACAAAAAGGAACCACCAAAACACAAGATGTACGTGGTTCACCCCTAGTGTAGGGGATACATCCACAAAACTGTGTTTTATTCAACTCTTTACAAACAACAGTTCTGATCTGCACACCCAGCTACAGATATCTGCGCACTCAGCTGCAGGTCTTCTCAATAATGCCAAAACTGCGCACTTAGCTGCAGAACCTTTCTCTAATCTGCGCACTCAGCTGCAGATCCTTTCTTACAAAACCCTCTGCGCACTCAGCTACAAAGGTCATCCACGCACACAGCTGGGACTTAACCTTAAACCCAAAAATATGCCTTAGCTTCTTCGCATCAAATTATCATCATACAAGAAACTTCGAAAAATCTCCTTTCTCCTTTACATAAGTGCCTATTTATATAAGTGCACTATTACAATACCATGTGTTTAAACCATGGGCTTAAAAAACATGAGTTTAAACCATGGGTTAATTACAAAAAAGAGTGGCTTCGACCCAACCACGACACCCCTAAGACTATTTTGAACCGCAACTCTGCTTACAAGCTTGGCACCAAAACTGCAGAATTGCCAAAATTAAGGACCTTCAAGGACCGTGCCCCAACAGGCCCCTAAGACTCACTAGTGTCCCGTCCCGGGGTACTCTGCTGCTTTTCTAGTGGGAGAATCTTGTTGGAGAAGGTAGTGAACTGCTTTTTGAGGCTACGTATGATATCTTCGGCTGCTTGCTCCTTCTCCACGATCTCGTGCGATGTTGTTGACGATGCTTTGCTGGCATTTTCCTGTGCGAATGCATCATACTCCTTCAAAACATTGAGGTGGTTGTCCGCAGTAGTGCTTAGTTCCAAGGACTCATTAATAAGAGGCTGCACAGAGTTCACCAATAGTGTTTCTTTCTTTCTGCACACCTCGATTTCTTGCTCGAGCTCATTGCTCTGCTTCACCTTAAGCATCTTCTGCATGGGAGGCAATGTCTTGATCTCTGCTTTTACTGCATCCAGCTCTGTCTGTCACTGCTTGATGGTTTCTTGCAGATTTTCCACTTCTGGGTTGTCTTGTAAGTTTTCCTAGGCCTCGACACTTTCATCTAGCAGCTTTGATGCACTGCTCACAAGATCTGAGATATTCATTGCTGAGGCTTGAATATCCCTGCGACACTGTTCCCTGACCTCTGGTGGACTCTCCAGAATGATACGAAGTTGAAGCTCCGCAATCTGAGCCTCATGCTCTTCTTTCATCTTCTTTATTAGGCTGTGAGGTTGTTGTGCATAGTCTTTCAGCTTGGTGAGTCTCTACTCTGGTTCTTCTTCAGCCTGCATGTCGAAGTCAGGGAGACTTCGACACGCCTCATCCAATACTCAAGCCAGTGCATCCTGCTTGCTTTCTGCTTCCCTCTTCTTTTTCTTAGCTTCTTCCAACTGCACTGCGAGGCTCTCACTCTGCTTCATGGAATTTTCCAACTGCCTGTGTGAGTAACTGTCGTGTTCTCGGATCTCGTTTATAATTGCCAATTGACACAGATGCAACTTCAGCATAGACAACTTGGTGTAGTCTATCTCAATAGTCATACTCATCTATGATCGAGATGCTACATCAGTTATTATGAGGGCCGCACTTGGGACCTGTCCTCTGTTGTTTCTGGTTGGCCATTGTCGAGTATCTAGCTACGTGCTTGCTGGGGCACTGCTTGCTGCAGTGCCAGTTGCTAATCTTTTTGCTAACGCCTTCAGTTCTGCTGCGTGATGCCTGAAAGTGCATCAAGATGTGTAGCTGCAAACTCTGACCATTTGCTGGTTAATAATTCTATAGAATTTTTCAAAGCCTGATTAAGCTCTTCCATCATCATGGTGGGATCCTCGATGATATTCTTTCCCTTTGACGCCTTCGTTTTCTTTCTAGGATGAGGTTTAGTCACTTCCTCTGCCTCTGGCGACTTGTGCTTATCTGGGTGATTGGGGTCGGATATTGTCTTAACCAATTCTTCTTCTTCTTCTTCTTCTTCTTCTTCTTCTTCTTCTTCTTCTTCATCACCTCCATCATCTCAACCCTGGTCATCTTCACTCTCCTCCGACTCATCTTGTTCATCTCTTTCATCAAGTGGGTCATTCTATTGTGTCTGGCTAGGGCCTGCACCCACATCTGTCACTAGGGGGATTGGTATGTTGGGCCTTGTTCCTGCATCCTTCATTCACTCAGCCGGCCACTGCTGGACTATTGCGACGATGTCCTCATGGGTCACCATGTATGGCAACTTACAACATGCATGTTTTTTATCTGCGCGGGCCTAGATGAAGACATTGTGCATGTCGGCCTTGAAGTTGGCCACCCCCGCATACTAAGAAAATAGCTCATTACTGAGGCATGGTGTCTTCAGGATTTCATATGAAAGACTCATTGAATAAAAGGAGAATACATAGTTTGTCATCTGCTGGAAGGTTTTATCCTGCGACACCCACAAAGATGTGTATCTTGCTGCGCCAGGCATGTGTGGAGGCACCTCAACAAATTGTGCCTCGGTAAACTCTCTCCATCCTACCAATGCAATAAGAAGTAACAACCATGAGTAATGAAAGGGTCTACCTTTCTCCTGTGCATCACGGACATCTTTGAGGAACTCCTTGGCAATGTACGTTGCCCAATTGTAACTGTAGCCTTCGGCACAGTTCGCAGCAATACTCACAATCGGGGTAGATACTTCATTCGATCTACACTTTCACATTAACTTGCATGCTATTAGCTTTGCAGCGAAGCGAATTTTTTGATGCTGGATAGTCAAGGTTTGATAGCCTCACTTTCCTTTTGTTAGCCTAAAGCGTTCCTTCATGCTCTGCGCTAGCTTCGTGTCTTCATGCTTTCCCACGAACTCAATGCTAGGATCAGGCCCTTCCTTCGGAAAGCCTATGATCCGGTGAATGATTTCTCCATCAATGATGATTTTCTGGTTTCCTATCCATAGGTACCCCTCATGCACCAATGCCAATAATTGCTTGACCACTATGGTGACCAGCGTGCTGCGACCGAAGTGGGGAATGTTCAGCATATTCAACAAGCCAGCTTGCTCCAAGCTAGTCTCCCACTATTTTACTTCCAGTAACATCGTACCGGTCTCCGGATAATGGACAGAGTGGAGGTATTTCCCTAGTGTGAACTGCGGAAACTTTCCATGATAATTCGTATCGTGGTCTGCGTACTTCAGTCGGTCTATTTTTCCTGTCATTGTTCCAACCAGCTGCACACCCTGTTGCAGCGATGAGGTGCGTAATGTGAACTTGGATATCCTCCGAGGTGGCTGAACTTCTGGTCGCATAGGTGGAAGATATGGTGGATGCTATGGTGCAACATTCTCATCCCCTCCAAGGTCTTCGAATTATCCAGGAGGATTCATCATGAGATCCTCTAGTGTATTTCCTGATGGCTGGTTCCTTTCTTCGTTCCGCTTAGAATGAACTTATGCCCTAAACTTCTTCCTGGTTGATCATGTCTGCATTGGTTGACTTGGCACTAGGGGAGTCTCTTCACAAGGTGTAGATGTAGGTGGATTTCTCATAAGTTTCTACAGACCCCTCTGTCTGAATTCTCTCAACAATTCCTGGACTTCGCGATCAGCTAACATGGACTCAACTGTAAAACTCAAGAAAATGTGTAATGCAAACTTCGCAGGCCTGGGTTTCTTCTTATAGAATCCATCAACCAAATCTGTCATAGCCATGCATTGAAGACATCAAATATGATAGATCTATTGTAGATCTTGTCCAAACGACGCTAGATTCCTTAAAATCTCATCATTACAGGCAGTTACTGCAGTTAACGTACCAGCACCACCAAATATGATTTTTTCCAATGGTCACATTTTGAGCTTCGACACACCTTTCTTCTTCAGCACGACCACTAACTTCAGCTTCGCTACACTAAGGACCTTCGACATAGTACATACCTTCGACACATTCTGATACCAGGACATAATTTCTTCGACAGCCTCAATGATTCCTGCAGTGAGCATCTTATCTAACTCCATCCTGAATTTTTCTTTATACTTAGGATTCAACCTATAAGGGTGCTGCTTCACAGGCTTCGCATCAACTTTCAAAGGGATTTTTATCACTCCTATATCACCAAGTATACCTTTAATTTCTGAGAACTTCATCGAAAATAAGTCCTGATATTCATGGAGAAGTTCAATCGCTTTGCTTACCATTTCTTCGTCCCAATAATCTCCAATGGTATCATACTTAGGTATTTATTCTCATCCAATGTTTACTTTCCTTGTCTTCAAGGGCTAAGTTACTTCAGGTGCTTCAACTACTGGTCCATGTACTTTGCAGTGTCCTTCTGAATTAGGAATATTAATGTTGCGCAGGTCATCGTCTTCATCAATGGCGAGGTTATAACATTCTATTGCATTAGCTTCTTGTTCCTTCCAATCAAGTTAGTGCTCGGCTATTTCTTTATCATCAAACACCTTAGTGTGGATCAACCTAATAGCTGCGTCCA
This sequence comes from Pseudotsuga menziesii, assembly GCA_001517045.1. Lineage (NCBI taxonomy): Eukaryota > Viridiplantae > Streptophyta > Pinopsida > Pinales > Pinaceae > Pseudotsuga > Pseudotsuga menziesii. Next base: position 16,292 of record LPNX010670782.1, read on the forward strand.
AAATAGGGAAATCCTCATTAATAGAAAATGTAAGCACAAAACTATCAACAAGGTTATCCCAACTTACAGTACCATGGCGAAGCTCAACCTCCGCATACTAGTTCTTTGCTACAGGTTCCAGAGTGTGTACAAACATATGTACCCATTCTTCACAAGGTACATGCTTCCATGCTTCATAACACTGTTTCAAATGTTCCTGAGGGCTAGTCTTACCATTAAATATGCTTCGCACCTCCTGAGGTTGATCCATGAGTATCAGGAGAAGAAAATTTTGACAAGATTTCCAACTATGGATATGCTTTTTATGACCATTCCACCATCTAGCAGCTGCGGCTCTGAATGCTGAATCTAGAGTCTCCATTTTCTGTGAATCTGGTACTTGCTCTGAGAATTTTGCAATAAAATCTTCTGGGTCTGTCAACCCATCAAAAATAGGGAAGATCTTTGTCTGTGAGCCAACCCATCTGATAGATTTGGTAATTCTTGCACATCGATGCCCATGTAGCTCATAAAGTCTATTTTGCCAATTCTCTGGGCCTTCGTCTGAATTAGTCATGCAAGAATTGTCACACTGCCAATCCATTATGCCTTTAGTAGTAGGGTTAACATAGTCTTCTTCTTTGGCTGTGATGTTGTAAATATGATATAAAACATCATGATCTTCATGTCTGACTGAATCTGTATACCTTTCTTCTTGAGAAGGGTCCAACAGAACTATGACTCTCAAGCATTTTCCTTCAAAAGTCATCTGTCTGTTCTTAAGGTTGATTACTGCATCATTCTCTATCGCCCATTCAATTACTAGCAATGTTGGATAGGGGTTGTTATCATCTATTATTTCAATGACTTCAAAATCTGCTAAGGTACTGACTCCATCAATGTCCACTGGTACACTAGGGAATATTCCCAAGGGCACAATCTTCTACTAGTTAGCTAATCTCAGATGCATAGGGGGGAATTCAAGCGTAGGTCTTCCCATTCGTTCCCATGTCTACCTAGTTAGGACATTCACTTATGATCCTAGGTCTAAAATAATATCAGTCATGTCATAATATCATATCTGAGCATGCAATCTCATTTCTCTTCCAGTCCTTCTAACTCTATTAACATTTTTTCCTCTATCAGAGCTTCGCTAAGGTTCGCAATATGCAATAACTTTCTGTAACTCATTCAAAGCATTTTGATTTCTTAATAACTTCATAGAACTCTGTAAAAATGATGTTAGAGTACTTACTTGAGCTGGCGAAGCTTCTTGAGACTGTAACTGCTGTTGATGATGTTGCTTAGTTGCTATTGATGTTCTTGAGTCAGCAAAGTCTTTTTTGGCTTCCATAAATGTTCCTTTTTCTCTTCCAACATCGAAGACGGGGATTTTCTCTATGGTCTTGGAGACCCAAGCCTCGTCAGGCTGTTTCTCCTTATTCTGCACTTGCGTCATAGCTCCACTCCTTGTAACAACGTTAACGGCTAGGACAGATCTTTTCTCTACAGCAATCATCTGAACATTCTGAGTAGGAGCATTGTTTCTTTCTTGTATATTAGCTATCAACTGTGGACATTGCTCAATCACATGATCGACTGCTATGCAATATCGACATGTCGTAGTTGGGTTCTGACAGTCTCTAGATACATGTCCTTCCTGATTACAGTTATAGCAAATTACTTGGCCTCGACCTCTGAAATTACCTCGACCTGATGTACTACCATGGTAACCATATCCATCATTGCCTTGTGCATTGGGTTGTACCCTATAAGTATCATAGGTTCATTCTCTCATGAGGTCAAAGCTGCGACACTCATCTTAGTTGTGTCCAACTAACTTATAGAACTTGCAGTAGGGATTCTTAGGAACTTGAACATATCTCTGCAGTAGGTAGCAATCTTCAGGTCGATGTTGACCAGTTGTTCTATAGATCTCACAATATAGGACAGTAGGGTTAAACGGGTTTGGTGCACCAATATTCAGATAATTTCTTACTGCAGGGCACTGTTCTTTGTCATGACCTTCTGTCTTACATCATGTACACCAAACCTCTTCATAAGTAGCTTTCCCTTTCTTCATGTCGCAAAGCTCCAAAGCCATTTCTGCTAACTATGCTTGTATTTGGGCTATTCCAGAATTATCTCTAATAGGATCTGTTTCGAGCTTCATAGCAATTTCCAATGCTTCTTGCTGATCAACAACCTTCTATTGCATGAGTGGAGTCCCGATATGCGGTAACAGTGCTACAATGAACCATTCTTTATGTTGTTTCGATCCAATAGTAAAGCTAACTTGATCCAGTAGAACCTTGAACCTCTAATCAAAGTCCCAAACTGATTCACCTCACTTATGTTGAATTTATTTCAGTTCAGTTATAGACCATGACTCTGATTTAGGCTTCTTAAATTATTTTATCATTGATTTTTTAATATCGGCAAAGACATAGTTCTGAGTACTAGAAAACTTCATAAACCAGGTCAAATCTCGGTCTATAAAATATGTGACCAGCTACGCTATTCTTGTATTCTGATCCATAATATTCTTATCAATCCAAAAAGCTTCGCATAAGAACCAAAACTGCTCTGGATCCTCTGATCCAGTTCCTCTAAATACTGGGAGCTTGATATCATCATTTACATGGGCCGTAGCAGGTCGAGGGGGGGGAGGAGGGGGAGGAGGAAAACTAGTAACAAGGGGGGGGAGCTTACTGAGGTAGACTGACCTATTACAGGACTACTCAGGATAGGGTTACTTTCAGACTGCGATGGGTTCTCAGGGATAACAGATGTTCACTGCGGAGTGATAGGAGGGTTTCTAACAAAAGGGGTTTCTTCAGATTCAGACTCTTCTAGGATTAAAGGGGTATAATCGGTATTCTGGCCTAGGGTGAAGGATCCAAAAGTTCTCTTGTATCTTTTACCGCTTCGAAGCAAACCACTTTTCTCGTCGAAGTCACTTTCACTTTCAAACATAGGTTAGTAGCACTAAATCTAGCAATCTGATTCAATAAGCAATATGCGTTTTTCAACCAAGAGCATTTTAATTTTCAGACTAAGTGAGTTCAAGTACTTACCCCTTGGTCCTTTGAAGAACTTTCTTTCTGCTTCGCTGAAAGAAGTATGTGTGTCAATGGTGAACTCCATCACAAATGCTTCAAGGGTTCACGTTGTCTAGAAGTCAATAGCTCTAGATACTGCATTGTTCACTCTTTTCACCAGGTTAATTCTTTCTAGGGTCTAGGCAGGAGACTGATCTTCTTGGAATTTTGTCCTTCTTTCTGTCAACCTAGATAACCACTGGTGCAATTCTATGTGGATACTACCAAAGAAAATTTCATAAATATCAGAAAAAATGTACCTTTGCAAGAAGTCGTCTGAGCTATGACAAGGATCTTTATTTTCTTGTTCAGCAAATTTCAGATAGGTGTCCTCAACCAAGTCATCGATTTATTTTATTGAGGGCCTCCAAAACATATCCCTCCAGGTACAACGTAGATCCCTCTTGAGCAGATACCGGTTCAACTGGTAACGAAACCAATTTGTTGGCACTTAGGGCAGACCCGAGTTCTTATACTATTATTTTTGCCAACAAAAAGACCCACAGTGTTGGACCTTTCGGGAACAACCTACTAACAGGTTGCAGTCTCACCCGAAATAGCTATGGGGTGCCACAGAATCAGGTTTTTGCAGGCAAAAGAGGGATATTACTGTACCTTTAGCCTTAAAAATTATTAATCATACAACACAGAGCTTCAACAGTCACTTAATTAGCTTCGTATTTTAGATAAATAGATAGTTACTTGCTTAACCCTTAACTGGGAATTCACAGCGAAGTTAATTCGTAACGATATATCTTACTTATCATTCACCTACTTATCAAATGCATATAACAAAGCAGCACAAACAAAAAGGAACCACCACAACACAAGATGTACGTGGTTCACCCCCAGTGTAGGGGCTACATCCACAAAACTGTGTTTTATTCAACTCTTTACAAACAATAGTTATGATCTGTGCACTCAGCTGCAAATATCTGCGCACTCAGCTGTAGGTCTTCTCAATAATCCCAAAACTGTGCACTTAGCTATAGAACCTTTCTTACAAAACCCTCTGTGCACTCAACTGTAGAGTTCATCCACGCACACAGCTGGGACTGAACCTTAAACCCAAAAATAGGCCTTAGCTTCTTCGCATCAAATTATCATCATACAAGAACCTTCGAAAAAGCTCTTTTCTCCTTTACATAAGTGCCTATTTATACAAGTGCACTATTACAATACCATGTGTTTAAACCATGGGCTTAAAAACCATGAGTTTAAACCATGGGTTAATTACAAAAAGAGGGGCTTCGACCCAACCTCGACACCCCTAAGACTATTTTGAACCGCAACTCCGCTTACAAGCTTCGCAACAAAACCATGGAATTGCCAAAATTACGGACCTTCAAGGTCTGTGCCCCAACACTTATGTTGGTGAGATGTCGACAAATTCAACTATCCCTAAACATCAGGAAATGCATATTTGTTACCCCATAGGGATATTATTAGGGCACATTGTTTGTAAGGAAGGTATTAAGGTTGACTTTGCAAAAATCAAATTATCCTTGACCTAAAACCACCAGTAAACCCTAAAAAATCAGGGTGCTACTTGGCCACACAAGATATTACAAAAAATTTATAAGGTATTATTCAGATATGACCTATGCACTAGAAGAGATATTAAGGGAAGATAAAGAGTTCAACTAGATAGAAGAGTTCCATCTATCATTTGAAAAATTAAAAAGAAAACTAGTCGAAGCACCAATCCTAATGTTTCCAAACTGGTCGATCAAATTCCATGTTCATATTGATGCATCAGGCCTAGCAATAGGAGCAATATTAACTCAACCAGGAGATGATGGAATGGATTATCCTATAGTTTACAGTAGCAAAAAATTAAACAAAGCTGAGAGAAACTATTCGACAACATAAAGAGAACCATTAGGAATGGTCTTCGCATTACAAAAATATCGACATTATCTTCTAGCTAACCCATTTATATTCTATACAGACCATTAGGCACTTAAATATCTCATCAATAAACCACTACATCATGGAAGGATTTGTCGATGGCTACTATTATTCCAAGAATTTGAATTCGAAGTTGTTGTCAGACTAGATAAGTTAAATGTTGGTCTCGACCATTTATCTCGAATCGACACATGAGAAGAGATGATAGGAGTCGAATATGACTTACCTGATGCACGTCTATTTTGGATATAAGCAGTCCCAGTAGAATTAGAAGAAATAGACCAGTTCTTAGAAGATGGACAATCACCAGAAGGAATGAGTACAAAGAAGAAGTAGATCTTATCTATGAAGGTTGCACCATAAAGTCTTATAAATGGATTCTTATACAAAATGGGATTAGATGACATCCTCAGAAGGTGTGTACTAGAACATGAACAAGACAACATTATGCATGAAGCACATTATGGACCTATAGGAGGACATTTCCAAGCAGACACAACTACAAAGAAAATCCAACAGTCAGGGTTATGGTGGTCGACACTTCACAGAGATTGCAAAAATTTTGTCAGTCAATGTGACAGATGTCAATGACTAGGTCGACCTCTCCCTAGCACAAAAATGCCTTTGATATCAGTAAACCCAAGTTTGACATTCAAAATTCGGGCCATTGACTTCATAGGACCATTCCCTATACTAGCAAAAAGAACAGGGGTAAGGTACATCATAACTGTAGTTGAATATGTAACTAAATGGGCACAGGCCAAACCAATCAACACATGTTCTAGTGAGATAGATGCTAAGTTTATCTATGAGAATATCATCACCAGATTTGGATGTCCACTAACCCTAATTAGCGACCAGGGAACACACTTCATCAATAGAAATATCAAAACCCTAAACGACTAGTTCCAAATCGACCACCGTCAGAGTACAACATACCATCCTCAGTCGAATGGAGCAATTGAAGCATTTAATACAACATTAACTAGAGGAATAACCAAAATATGTAATGCTGATAAGGACAACTAGGATGAGAAAATACCTATAGTATTATGGGCATACAGAACAGCATATAAATGCTTGACCGACCAAACTCCTTTTCAACTAGTCTATGGATAAGAAGCAGTAGTTCCACTACACTTCCGACAACCGACACCTATTATCACAGAGATCCTACATGTCGATGTCAAACAAGGAAGAAAGGACCGACTATTGCAACTAAGCAAACTCAAAGAACATCGACTAATGGAAATACAAAATCAAGAAATCCAGAAACAGCAACAGAAAGCATGGCACAACAAAAACATCGAAAATGAAAACTTATCGGTAGGAGATCTTGCTTTACTATACAATAGTCGGATAAAAGATAAACCTAAAAATCTCCATACATAATGGATGGGACCCTATGTTGTCGAAGAGATACATACCAATGGATCAGTCTGACTAAGGACGTTACAAGGCATAGCATTTCGGAAACTCGTTAATGGAGCTCAACTAAAACGCTACAGAAACTAGAATAAACCTAGTGAAAAAAAATCCTATAACGACCATAATGGGTAAACCAAAATCTATAAAAATCTAAAAAGCAAAAAAGAAAAATAATACCGTACATGCAGAAAACTATGATAGGGAATTACCACTTCAACAACTGACATCATGCCCATCGACATAACGCCATCGACCGACAACCTCGATAGTCCCATCGTGCATTCATGACCTTGAACGCCAAAAGCAATTCGCCATTAATGCACACTCAAGTGTTCCAGTTGGAACATCATGTCCGCCATTAATACACTTCTCAACAAAAACATCCAAAGCATCCCCTATAAATACTGGACCGCTGAAGGATCATTCACCGCAATTCATACCGAGAGAGCATCTAGACGACTGAAAGCCGAGAATACCTTACTGAAATTTACCACCAAACTAACAAGATGGCACCCAAACAGACTAGAGCCTCATCCAAATCCAAGGAATTATAGACTGCAGAAACACCTTTAGTCTGAGGGCTAAAGAACATTAAGAATGCTATGGTGCACGAAGGCTCATGGCAAAAACTATGGACCGAGATGCAAGAATAGGCTTATGTCAACAAGAAGCCTCATTCTTTTTCAGATTCCACAACATTTCCCTCGACTCAAATGGTTAAAATTCCTAGAAACAAACTATTTGTTGGCATCTATCTCTTTCTTGTCTTGACCCATGGTTCAACACCACCATAATACCAACAAGACATCCTAATACATCGGCCCAACAGAGCAAGCTCAGTCAACAATTCCAGCAAGGTAGGCGTAGTCTCACCCATTATATCTTAACAGATAACTTCCAGAACCATGTTTCCGTAGTTGGAGAGGGATTACAGCCCCTTGGCGTGTGGCAAAGGCGCTCAACAAAGGTGATAGGATAGTGGAGTCTGTCACTGTGCAACCGGGGCACAACTGTAGGTCATCACGCACGTTAAACAAACCTATCTTCAACCTTAACAATTGGCACAACTTGTGCGATGCAGCTACTTCCTTACACTTGAAATATAGGGCACGACTTATATTTTAACTTACCAATTTAACCATGAACTCATACATACATTCCAACAATGTGTTAAACATTCATTCATTCACTGATTAATAAAACGACGTCATACATTCACGGTAACTCATCAATATACAATAATCAACTACTTGACATTCACATAAGCATTCAACATCATTCAATCATTCCACACTGGAAATAACGTGGAAACCCATATGGGAAAAACCACCAAGGTACTCTTCATCTGCCATGAGAAATTGTGTATAGTACCTTGCAGTATACGATCTACAGGCTATTCTTAATATATGTCTTTCGGACTCAATCTTATTTCTCTCATGCTCTCTGGTGTATTCTTCTATCTACTCCTACCGATCCACACACAACCTAGATTGAATATTCTACCTCTATTATCTACGCACTCAACTGCATATTACTTCTCCTACTAGAGGTCTGTGCACACAGTTGCAAGATCTATGGCTCAACAACCTTCTACTACTACCTGACTCTTCTCTGGGTCTTCCTTCATGCTAACCCTAGCTTCCTTAACAAAACTGAGTGACTTCATGAATGAAAAATGAACCACAATAAAAAACCAAGACTGAATAACCCCTACACGGAGTGGTTTCATCCTATTTATAACTTCTACATGACCACACATGGTCAATTACATACTTCTCATCTGTTACAAGTCATAATCATCCGTAAAAAAATGGTTACAAGCTATCATAGACTGACACAAGGCACTATCGGCCTGAATTACATATATTCTTTCATACATGTAGTGCCCCCTAGCTTACGCTGACTTTAGTAGCCACGATCTTCCTAACCTATCGCTTTCTAGTTGTTTTCCTCTTGCACTCCTTCAATCTCACTTTTCCTCCATCGCGCGCATGTTCTATCTTTCTGCGTCTGTTCCTCTACTTCCTTCTTGACATATTTTCCCCTTCTATCACACATGTGATTTTCCTTCCTTTCTTGCATGTCAGCTTCTTTCTTGCACACTTTTCCTGGCCCAACAGTACCTCTCCATGGGTGTAAATGTCTCTTCATAGTCTATGCCTTCTTTCTACGAGAAGCCTCATCCTACGAACCTTGCCTTGTATTTCTTGATGCTTCCATTTGCATCATGCTTGATCTTGTAGATCCATTTCAAAGTCACAAAAATATTATTTTCCCTTATTGGAACTATATCCTAGACATCATTCTTCATTATCGACTAATATTCCTCAATCATAGGATCCTTCCATTCTTTCTTTTCTGCACCCACTTCATAGGTTTAAGGTTCTCTGTCAATGATGTCACAAAATAGGGACACATAACTATTGTAGGGATTTTCCCTTTTTCTTTCTATACATATTCCTTATGGAGCTCCATACCTTTTTTCTTCTTTTATGAGCTACCGTGCACATACTGGTTTCCTCTTGTGGGAGTCCTTCTCAAGGATTGTCTCTACTAGTTCTTGTGGTTCTTCCAGGTCATGATCTACATGGTCTTTTGGAATTGATTCTACAATTTCCATACCTCGGGATCTTGTCTCTCTAGGTTCTTCATCCTCTTGAATAGGTGTCCTCCTGGATATGAAGTATGTTGAGTATTCATCAAAGGTTACATATCTATTGATATTGGTCTTCTTGAATCCTGGGAAGTATATTCAGTAGTCCTTTGATGTGTTGATGTATGCTACGAATATACCCTTTGATAGTCCTTTGATGTGTTAATAAGGATAGAGATTGGTCCTTTTCTCCTTTGGGATATGTATGTATACTAGGAAACCAAATATTCACATATGGTTGAATTCTGGTTTATCTCCTGATAAATCCTCTTCTGGAGTCATGTTTTCAAGAAATCGGTGAGGATTACCATTCTGTAGATACACAATTGTCCTTAATGCCTCTGCCCAAGGGTGCATAGGAAGATCCTGGTCATGTAGCATTGCTTTTGTTGCTTCCATGATGGTTCATTTCTTTCATTTTGTAACCCCATTCTACTAAGGATTATATGGAGTGTTCAACTCTCTTTTAATCTCGAACTCTCTACAGAGTTCCTTAAATTATTTCAAGGTGAATTCTCTGCCATTATCTGACCATAGAGTCTTGATATTCCTATCAGTTCGGTTCTCGACCAAGGCTTTATATTCCTTGGAATTACTAAAAAGTTAATTTTTCCCTTTCAAGAAATATATCCAAGTCTTACATGAGGATCATCTATAAAAGAAAGATAGTACATGTATCCACTTAATGATATAGAATAAATGGGTCCACATACATCAGAGTGTATTATCTCAAGTATCCTTTGGCCTTTCTCTCACTACCGGGAAATGTCTTATTCACATTCTTTCCTTGTCCACATCCTTTGCAAATGAATTCATTATTTTCATGGATCTCTAACAGTCTAGAGACTGTTTTTCTTGCCATCAGTAGTGCTACGTAGTGCACATGTGCAAGCCTCCTATGCCACAGTTTGCTTCGTTCATATGAATAATGAACTAGTTTCTTTTGAGGTTGTCCCTTTAGCTTGTACAAGCCTTCGTATTCGTCTTTAATCATTGTTGCATCATCTATTGTCTTCCCTTTGGATCACATCAGAAATTGGCCACTGACTATCACAACTCTCATACCATTTGCATATAGTGCAGAGATGGAGAGCAGATTCTTATTCAAACCTGGAACATATAACACATCCTTCATTTTTAAAGATTTCCTAGATTCTAGCTTGTATGAAGCTTCTCCACTCACTTTATGGGGTATTGGTAATCATCCCCAAGTTTCACCTTGTGAGGTGACTCATGTTCAGACATATTGACAAATGATTCCTTGTATCCTGACATGTTCTTAGAATCTCCACTATACACAAGCCAATCATTGCTTATGTGTCAGATAGTGACAGTAAGTGATGAGATTAGCACACACTCTTCATCTAAATCATCCTTCTCTCTTTTGACTATTTTGTTTTCTGGTTCATCATATTCAACAATATGAGCATGGTGTCTCTTTTTCTTGACGGTATAGTCTCTTACAAAATGTCCCTTTTCATCATAAGTATACCATCGAGCATTTGAAGGATATCTCTTAGTATTACTTGTGTCTTTTCCTTCTTCTTGTTGTGATGAAAGTTTCCCTTCTTCTCCTTATTCTTGTATTTCTTACTGGTGTGAACTGTAAGAGCTTAATCTTCAATTTCTGCGATCTTCTCTTCTCTTGGCATGAGTCAGGATTCTTCTTGGATTCTGTTGAAAGAGAGTATCCTCCTTCTTGCACAAATTCCTTGAATGAATGAGTCCCATGATCTAAGGAGACCATTCAAGGTAGTCATTACAATTTCTCCTTCTTCGAAATTCTCTTCAACTCCCTCAAGTTTTTATTTGATTTGAGCAACCCTTGTGAAGTAACAATGTATAGTCTCGGATTTTTATATCTTCACATTCTCCAACTGTTTCCTCAAATTCATCTTCTAGTTGATTTTCTTACTTTCAAACATATTTGTTAAATCCTCATATACTTCATTTGATGTCTTGAATGAAGACACATGGGAAATGAGGTGATCCTTAATAGAATCTAAAATAATTATATCAACCTTAGCCATGCTCCTCTTATGAGCAGCCTTAGCCTCATCTCCAACTGGGTCTGAAACCTCTTCAGTGATGTACTGATTCAAATAATTTTCTTCAAGGATTAGGGATATTTTTCAGCCCCTCCAAGATTTTCCTCAAGTTGAGTATGATGAGTCACTATTTCAAATGAGAACCGCAAAAGGAAATAGAAAATATTTATATCTTACCAATTTGAGGTGTTTGACCTAGTTTTGAAGCTGGATGACCTAGGGTTTATAAGAGAAATCCTAATTTTCCAAACTTCGAGTTTGAGAATTTTGTTTGGACAGAAAGATGTGCCTCCTTAAACCGAGTTCCTCAATAGGGTCATTTTCTGAATACTGAGGTGGGAAGCCAGAAAATTGAAACTTCATCATATATGAAACTTCTTCCACCAAAATATGCACCCTAGTGAGGTGATTTATCCTAGACCTCTTTTCTTGATGATATATGGAGAGAACACCTTGAACTAGGAAGCCCTAGTTTTTGTTGTTGCACAGTGCCTTCTTTCAGAGAAGCTCTGATACCATGTTATTTTTTCTAGGTATTATTAGCTTAATTCAGATATTTTTCTTAAATAATAACAAGTACAAAATAATGCATAAGATATAACAGATACACAAGACACAAATATTTTCATCGGGGAAACCATAAAGGAGAAAACTCTTCAAACTTCCTCAGAATAGTACAATAAAAAATACTATGTCATAATATGTTCAAACACAGTAATAAGAAGTATTTAGAAGCGATCTATCTCACCTCCCTTCTCTCTCTCTCTCTCTCTCTCTCTCTCTCTCTAATGCAAACTTGAGTGACTGTGAGGTGTGTATAAATGAGGGAGGATGCCTCCTTATTTATACTCTTTAAGGGACCGACCTATTACATGACTGGGGAAAACCTGTTACCATAACAGGGCTGAATTCTCCTATAGATACTCCAAACACATCTTACATGATGTTACACTAGGGACTATTGCCCCAACTTACAACGAAGGTGTTGAGGCCTGGAAATTCGCAGGAAACAACAGAAAGGGATTCTCCCCAGTCAACGTTCCCAACTAGCCCATTGACTGTTTGGTATAGGGAATCCGTCCGGTTTGCGGTCTGGCTACCATAAGTCAAAGTAACAAAACAACGGTTTTACCAGTTGCGGCCCAGTCCACTGTGTATATTTTTGTATTTTTTGACTTATGTATGAGATGCATATGCCTAACTAACAATGCAGGATGATTCGGATGCCGGGAGCAGTCACAATGTGATGCGCAGGTTCTTACATTTCGTCTTAGACTCACCTGCCCCTAAATCACATATGCAGCAATGAAATGAACTAACTATGTATCTATCTACCTATCTATCCCTGAGGAGAAAACTGTAAATTATTCAATGAGTAATGTGTATTGTACATGCAATATAAAGAGAAACTACAGTTAGGTGATATTTCTTTCCACAATGCATGAACGATTAAAGATATTTCAACAGCCAAATAGCCAGTTGTTTTATGAACCGCATACATTACTCATGGTGGTCATTCCACAAAATAAACCAGAAATCATTTAAACAAGAACATAGGTTCAAAGGGTTAGAACGATCTCACAGTTAATGGACAAAAACTAGAAAACAAAATAGTTCATCTTTCAGCCATCCACAGCATAACATTTGGACATTCCACCAATCTTCCTCCAATAGGAAAACCAAATTTCTTTATTGCAAAGAGAAATAGTTCTTCTTACAATATTGCTTTCTAGTCTAACTGGGAAAAAGCCCTTTTTTCCTCTAAGTCTTTTACATTTATACAAAAGGGTCAGACTGTTGGGCTGCCCAAAGTGACCTTTGGGATTCCCAACCTCTCATCTCCCACATTATACTTTTCTTAAATGTTTTACAAGATACTTACAAATTACAATAATGACCGATCCTTCATGAGGAGGGTCCCACTTGAGCATCCAGAAACTTCTTCCATGACGCAGCATCAGAGTCAATGCCCTCAAATGCGCAGGGTTCCAAAAACTGAATGTTGATTTCAAGATTTTCGGCCTAGTTCTTTATAGCCTCCACTCTGGCTGTGCTTAACCGAAGCTGGTATTCCAAGATCTGCACACTAACAGCTGAATGGCCTACTTCACTTCTCAGAATCTGGTCATCAATGGCCTTAATGTGCTGCATTCTTGCTTCTTCATCGTCATGTCTTTTCTACAACATCTCCATAAATGAATCGTGGTCTAGGAAAGCCTCAAGCCTCTGCTCAGCCTCTGTCTAGCACTGGTTGTAGGTAATGAGAAGTCTTCTGAAAAAGTCAGTGCATAATCCCTTTGTCTTTTTAACTGCCTTCTTGAAATCTTCAGCGGTGTTGATGGCGAACTCTACCAGGTCGTAATCCCGCTTAAGGGCCTCTTTATCTTTTGATGGCAGCTATGTTGGAGCTTCTTCGTTGCTTTCCAACCTCGCTATTCTAGCAGTTAGGACCTCGAGGACGTCTTGAGATCTATCCACAAAGTAAGATGCAGTTTCCAAGATCTCTTCCAATCGGCCATCGATCTGCAGCACTCTACATCTTTCTCCTTCAACAGCAATCTGTAGCTGCAGCATCTTGGTTTTTTGGGCCAATACATGGTCTTTGAATGGCTAGAGGTTAACCTGCTGTTCTCTTGCTTCCTCCAGAGTAGTTGTAAGTGAGGAAATTTGTTCCTGATGTTCCTTCTTCAGCTCTTGGGTGTGCAGATCATTGGCCTCCAAGAGGATCTTTTGCTGCTCTTGTAGCTCCTCCACCTTTGCCAGTAGCTGTTCCTTTTAAGTTCTTAACTTTTGATATTATTTCTGTACTCTCTCCAGAGATTCCTATGTCGTTTTCAGCACTTGTATTTCTCCTTGGAGGGATTGTACTTCAGCTCTTGAGGACTTCACTTCCCTTTGCATATCTTCATATTTCCTCTTGATCCTGTTGCTTTCTTCCCTCTCTTTCCTCAATGCATCTTTCAACTGAGCAGAGGATTTCTTGGACTGCTCCACGTCAGTTATTATCTTACCTACATTATCCTCTGAAGCTTGGATAAATGTAGACCCGGCTCTTAGGGTGAATCTTGGATCTTTGTCTGTTCCTAACATAACAGCCGTATCCGTTATCATTTTACCAGGTAGACCTTACGCCTCAACTTTCCTCTCTGTCCTCTTTATTATTCTCTTTGTTTCCCTATCATAATATACAATGTTGAAATCAGGTATTTCTTCCCCTTTTTCTGAACAAAAGGAACCAGCTTGAGAGTGGGGACCATGGGTGTGCTGATAGCAGGTACTTGTAGGTCCTGAACCTCGGGGTTCTCAACATCCTCGGTCTGCCCTCTAGCTATGTCAAAAGCTGACTGTTCTGTCTCAGTCTGTGTCACCTTCAACCTCTCTGCCTCCTGCTTTTGTAGCTCCTCATCGAGCTTTCTCTTCGCTTCTTCAGATGCTTCTTGGGCTCTCTCAGTTGCTTCTTGGGTAGCTTTTCTTTTCCCTTCCTCTTCACTGTGCAACCATTTTGCAGCTTCCTTTGCCAACCTCTGGGCTTCTTCATTTCTCCTTTTGGCTTCTTCCTCAGCCGTAGCCTGTTCATCCCCCTTTCCACCTTTGGTGATGATTTTCTTTGTGAATTTTCTCTTCAGTGCTGTCATGTTCGGGGCATTTCGGAAGACAGATTCTTCCCTATCAAAATGGTGAGTATACTTGAAATGCACGTTGTTTTCTTTACAATGTTCAACAAATTTACAGTGGGAATCATTTCTGTGATAGGGCATCTCGCCAAAATGGAACCTCTCCAGCTCCTCAATGAATTCGCCAGCTTGTTTCACCTTAGTGAACCTGTAGCTTCCTAGTCTGAAGGGAAAGGGAGGATAAGCAGTCTTCTTGTGTTCGAACAGGAAGCTGCCTATTCCATCCAAGAACACTTGTCTGACCGCCTCCTTATGGACAATGTAATCAGTTGCATATTTTGGCAGTAGGGAAGGCGCTCTCGAGCCACCAAACATTTTGAAGTACATGCCATGTTCGGTCAAATAGTAGTCTGCGTAATCCACTAGTACTTTCATGGCCTCCTCCGACATACAATCACACTCTTTCCAGAAAATGAGTGTGTATAGTGGCATAATGAAGTGCTCACAGACTTCTCTGTAATGGATGTGGTACTGGTGTGCCCACAGTGGTCTATAAGCAGCATAGATAGGCATTATTTCCCGGTCCCAGATGCACCTGAGACCAGGGAAATGATGGTTGCACAATATACAGTCTATTAGTATTGAACTCATATAGAATTCAGATCTTCTATGGGACTCTCCTTCCAAGGCTGAGGCCAAGCAAGAAGACAGACTGCTTGATACAAGGCTGGCCCAATTGAAGATTGTTCCTTGGGTTGCCACATGAAAAATGATGGGTATCCACTCTAGCTTGAAGAATCTACCATGAGCTCTCCCAAAGACCCTATTAAGCATTAGAGCTATAAATCTGTAGTGAGCCCTCAAGCTCTCTATATCATACTCACTCGTGGGTCTGTATCGGTAATGTTTTCCCTGCAACAACATTCTCTTAAGAGTCTCTACCAGGTCCATTCTAATGCTATTCAGCCAATCATCAGATAAGAATACTTGGGCTTCTGGCAGGTGATAAGCCAACACCACATATCCAGGGCTAAATGCAGCATCGCCCTATATTTCAACATTTTACAGAATCATTGTGGTTACATCTGCTCGGGGAAAAATCCAGCCAATTACCTCAGAGCATGGGAACAGCTCTAGTCTGGTGGCAACCTTCATAAGGGAAGATCTTTCAATGTTTTCATATATGGACTCTTCTTCTAAGCCCATACTGGGAACTTCTATTCAGGTAATAAGTCTATAGATTTCCCCCCACTGGTATTCAGGTTCCATGCCAGAAATGCATTTAGTGTCTTCATATACATATTCTGTCTTGGTGACCACTTCTACCTCTGGCTCTTCTTCGACCACATGTGCCTTCTTATTTTGTCTCTTTGACATTGTGAGCTCGAATTCTTCCTGCCATATAGAACATTGTAACATTAAGCAATTCCAGTTGCAGACACTTATATGACAATGTGCAGTGTTTTACTTCTTTTATGTGTATCATGGCAGCAATTAGTTAGCAAAGCTAACATATGTGTATGAACTTACTAACAAAGATATTGAAACATGATGCGCATTGTTCAGTGAATTAGTCTATGTATAGCATGATTGAAAAGAGTTATATGCAGTAATATTATGCAAGCTACCACTGTTTTCCAATAATAAACATTTCTCACAATGCAATCTGATGGAAAAACATCTACATTAGCGCGAAGAAAACTCCCGCTCTCTGCGGGTGCCATTATCAAAACACTGAGAGGGACAGATAGGAGAAAACTACGCAAGCCCTTAAATGAATCTTTTAACAACACCACTACCCTTACGGTTTCTGGTTAACAAACTGAATGCCATGACATATCCCCTCCACAGGTTAGGGTTTACAAATAACTACACACAGAACAGTGCGGCTAAATGCTGGCTATTCGAGGATGTGGGTTTCTAGGGCATGTTTGATTAAATACAAACCCCCAGTGCAACTATGGAAAAGAAATATGCATCGTGGTACACCCTCCTCCCCGGCCCGAGTTCGAAACTGAGCAAGAATTGGGTTGCGCGAGATCGCAAAGGAAAAAAAAATGGCTAGGGTTCAAGGATACGGGTAAAAGGGCACCCCCAAATGCTACAGAAAACCACAAAACCCTCCCCCTGCAAACCCATCATTACATACAGGGTGGCTTGGTGCAGACAACGTAACGACTGTTTGTACCAAACCCCCATCCCCTACGCGCGAGGCTGCAAACGAAAGCCACAGGAAAAGTACTGCTTCGGTGTTAAAATGCCCCACCCCATGGTCAAATGGATAAAAGATCCACCTATATAGGTGTCTAATTGAACGGGACAAGAAAGATGGTCAGGGAAGCAAACCATTATAGAAAACCACCAACAGTTCAAATGAAAAGGGAGAAATGAAGAGCCTACTTGGCAATACGGCGAGTATGGCGGGTCGACGACGGTCAGGATTCCACAATTGCCACCTGGATGCAGGTACGTCGATCGAGGGGTCCTTCACAGCTCATGAGAATGAGACACACGACAATGACAGTGCTCAACAGTCGAGAATAACAATAAAAAATATAACCCCTCGACCCGTATATATAGTCAACACCATGGGTGCGAAAAACATCGGACGTCAGAGTGTTTTCTAATCGGAGGCTGAAAGCACTCGAACTTCCACAACGGCAGATAGCCAAAGCATAGATCTAGCTACAGAGACGTGCATGGCAGGAAAACTTAGAAGATCGGACGTCGGAGAGTTTCTGAATCGGAGGCTGAAAGCTTATTTTGCTCCGCAACGGTGGAAAGCTGAACCAAAAATCCCTCTGCAACGGTGGGGATAACCGGGAGTAAAGCTTAAATCGAAATAAAACTAATGACATATCGGCAAGATTGGCATTTCCCTCATCTGCAACGGTAGAAACGTAAAGCATCCTACCATCTGCAATGAGACTTAAGTCGCAAGCAACAACACTTAACGGCTCGGAGAGTTTAGAGCTTTGGCAGTTGCAACGGCGGAGCCACACAAGATCCGACCGTCTGCAACGACGGGAAACGGAGGACTTAAACAATGACCGGGAGAAGAATTGGTTTCCCGTCTGCAACGGCAAAGAAAAACATGACCAAAACCTTCCGACATAAACCAAAAAATCAGCCGATGTGAAAGACCAACGGATCGGAAGACGAAAGTGTGTTTCCTTCCGCAACGGCGGACGGCTAAAGCAAAGATTCACCCGCAACGGCGGAAGATCAAAACAAAAACCTTCTGATTCAAGCATGCTTCAAAAGCAATTAAAGGAAAATGATGAAGGTTCGATCAATCATTGAAATTCTTAATCATCTATACAATTGAAAAACAGCTGTAGATCAATCCAAGCATAAGCAAGTCTTTCTGAAAAGTTCTCAGGCCAAATCCAAGAAGTCAATCAAACTAATTCAAGCAAAAGGAGGGTCCTAAATTTTTTTGGAATTTTGGGAATTTGTTGCAGCTGCAACAGAAGGTTATACCTCAAGGTATAGACATGATAAAGACATCTTGCAAGGAGGTAAACAGATCTCCAATGGGGGTACAACAACATATAATGATAATATACATCAGAATATATTCTGAAGTAACAAATACATTAACATTAACATGGGTAAAAATTACATATTCAAGTATATATAACTCAATTGATGAGCTTGCTCCTGTAGTACTAGTTTAGAAAAACTTAAGGAATAGGCCAATGTAGCATGAAGACAAGAGAACCATATCCTAGAGTACTCATGCCTTCTATGTCTATTTTTGACACCATGAGACTCTCCATTCCTCATGTTGTTCCTGACAGGGGGGAATGAATACCATAAAAAAGAATTGAGAGAGAACAGGTGAGATAAAACAATCAAACCAAGTTAGTTCCATGTTCAAATGATCTCCATAGTTTTTGTTCAGCCTAAAACCACACATTTAGCAGAAAAATTCATTATCTACAAGAAAACATATGGTGGTCCCCAAACTACCACTTTTCAAAGAATCACTGAGACTTTGTTCAAAGTTCTAGATATACCCTCTAAGCCTTTGTTCCATGTTTTACATATTGTGTGGTAATCCTTAAACTACGCACTTAGTAGAATACTTCATCTTCTTTTATCCCCTTTGGTTGGTGGTCAACCAAAACCACCTCTTCAGAGAGCACTTGTATTTAGTAGGAGACCTTAGCTTCTACTAACTTACTTGGAAATTCAAATTATCATGTTGGAAATGTTAAACAAACATATTTTTCCACTTGTGGTTATTCATCTCTCTCTTATTGAACTCACAGACACTGCTTTTTATTAAGGGGGGAATTGTTGGAACCTAATCCTTGGTGTCTTCCTAGTCACATGAGAAGAATACCAAGAGTCATTGAGAAGTCCAAGGGACCACTTGGAAGACAAAACAAGGTGATATTCTTATTGTAAAAATAAACATTTAATTATAAATAATTATGTATTTAGTGCCTATATTTCTTGTTTATATGGCTAGTCTTCTTGTACGCTAATAATTTATTTTCATGAATGGGCATGCAATCATAACATTAATCAACCCTTATACTTTCTCTTGCAAACCAAAACCTTCCATATTTTTCATTGAGCTACTTAAAACCAAAAATCCCTCAAGGAGTTGTTAAAATTGTCACCACCTCCCCTCCTCATTTTCCCTCTACTCTCTTGTAATGCGTCGTTTCTTGATGAATGGAGTTGATGATCCTCCCAACACCTAAATATTTCCTTCCATATTGCGGCATGATTGAAAACATAATATTGCAACTATAATAAGTCTTCATCACTTTGATAAGTCTATGGGATTGTGTTTTGGAACTCGAATATTCTTTCTTCCCCATCATCCTTTCCCTCATGAGGGTACACTTATCCTTACAAATCTCATAAATAGATATATAATCCAAACTTTGATCCATCCTCTCCACCAAGAGTTATCCTACATGCATAAGAGTTGTCTCTTACATGCATACAATCTATCCTATGGCACCTCCTACATGGAGTGATGTCCTCATTGTTTCAACTAGTTTCCTTTTAGTACCATTACTAGTGATGCATGAGCACCAAGTCAAAAGCTAGACTTCTGGAAATTATTTGAAAATACACAAATAATTCCAATCGCAGGAGTGGGATCTTTTCGCTGTCATTTGTAACTTTCTAGAATAAGATGTGAACTTGAATAAATGGATTTAAATCTCCCAGATTTTCCATGTAATCTTCATTCTGTGTTATTTTAGATTTTAAAGGAGAATATTATGTAAAAATCAATTTTTATCTAATATTGGAAAGATTCGATCCTCTTGTCATGGATCTCAATCACTTAGAAGTGGGTAGATATGTAACTTCTGTAGTTAATGAAAAGTTGGTTTGGATTGAATTAGAGAGTTCAGGAATTGACAAATTTGTACTCTGTGATTTTTTCTTGAAGTCCCCGGAGGTTCTACCTTAAAAAATACTATAAATTGAAGGCTGAATAACTTTGTAGTTCATCTCTGTAAGTAAAGTCTATCTAATTTTCACATTATTTGAGAGATTGTGAGGACCGAAATTGGTCACTAGAAGGATCGATTTCATAGAAGTCGTGTTAAGTGGAAAACTCTAGGTCAAGGGTAAATACGGAAGAAGAATTTGAGACTGAGATGTTATATTAAGTTAGTGTTTTCGTCGTGTTAAAGATCAGAATGTTTAATTGGGAATCTCCTTTGGTTAACAGATCAAAAACATAGAGGAAAGAGGATCTACTATCCACGTGGTTTTATTTACACCGTCTATGTGTCATCAAGAGATTTGTCGAAGTAAACCTGGGTAAGTTTCCAAATTTCTTCGTCATTTAAAGGATCGGTCAGAAACCATATACCATAAATGTATAAAAACACAGAGATTAAACCTGAACATGAGGATCCATAATTAGACGACTTAATCTCAAGGGTCGAGAGATTAATTTTGTCATCTGCAATTGTCGTATCAGAGAAAATTCCGAGTTTGAATCAGGAAAAAGATCAAGGATTATAAACAATACTGAACAGAACCCTGAGAACAAGAGA
Organism: Pseudotsuga menziesii; assembly: GCA_001517045.1. Taxonomy (NCBI): domain Eukaryota; kingdom Viridiplantae; phylum Streptophyta; class Pinopsida; order Pinales; family Pinaceae; genus Pseudotsuga; species Pseudotsuga menziesii. The sequence continues at coordinate 37,064 of LPNX010670782.1, forward strand.
GAAAAGTTTAAAATGTATGTTAGAGTTGGTAGAGGGCATAGTGTTCGACAAAGAGGAAGACCTATAGCAAATGCAGAAGTGATGGAAATTATGAAACAAGTAAACGCCCGATTAACAGCGATGGAACAAAGAGATGTTGCTAATGGACATCTTAGTGAGCCAGAAAATGAGGCCCTAGATGCAAAAGAACGGCTGGTGATTACTTTTTATTTTAGGATTTTAAAAACAGTATTGACATCCTATTCAAAATCCAGACCAGAAATTCCAGTTTATAAAGGAGATATCAATCCTGAAGAATTGATTGATTGGAGAAATTCTTTGATTATGAAGAGATGGAAGATGAGAAGAAAGTGAAATTTGTTGTCACTAAGATGAAGGTACATGCAACACTTTGGTGGGATGGAGTTCAAGTAGAAAGAAGAAGACTTGGTAAACAAACAATAAAAAAATTGGAGGAGAATGGTGGGGAAAATTCTTACCAAGTTGTTATCAGTTATCCTTATACAGACAGATGCATAACCTTAGACAAATTTTATTGATTGTGAGAGAGTACATAGAGAAGTTTTATAAAGTCTACATAAGATAAGGATAAGTGCAAGATAGTGCAATGAATAAAACTAGATACATAAATGGTCTCTAAATGGATATACAAGATGGGATTAGTCTACAATATCCAAAAACATTTGATGAGGCATACTAGATGGCCTTGAAGGTCGAGGAAAAACTCATGAGGAAGAAATATTCCAGAGGAAAAAGTACTTTCCAAGCAAGGGGAAGTCAAGGTGGTAGAGAAATATCTACAACACCTGGTAATGGAGATAGAATAAGGTCAAGTTAGCATACACCTTTATATGGTGATGCAATAGCAAGAGGGAATTTTTCTATAGGTAGAGGAGTCAAAGGAAGAGGAAGGGAATTGACATTCTTCAGATGTAACAAATTAGGACACCAATCCTATGATTGTCCTGAGAATGTAGGGATAAACCAGAGAAATTTCATTGTTGCTCAAACAAAGGGAGAGGAAACACAAGCTCCAGAAGTAGAGAATATACCAGAGATAGGGGAATATTTGATCATAAGAAAAGTGTTGTTGAAACCAAAAAACGAAGTTGTGGAACCAACTCAAAGGAAAACCTTGTTCAATACAGTATGTAAATTTCAAGGGAAATGTTTTCAAATGATAATAGAAAGTGGTGGTACAGATAATTTGGTGTACATAAGTGGTGGAGAAATTAAAACTGAAGAAAGTTAAACATCCAACACCCTACAAGGTGTTGTGGCTTCAAAAGAATTAATAGTTGATAGTAAATGAATAGTGTGAAATAGAGTTTCAATTTGGTAAGTACAAGGAAAAAATTGTATGTGATCTGATGCATATGGACATATGTCACATATTGCTCGATAGACCTTGTCAATATGACAGAGGATCCATACATTACAGGAAGAAGAACACTTATAAATTCCACAAATATGGTATTGACCATACATTGGTACATTATGAAGGAAGAAGGTACATCAACAAACTCCGAACTAAAATATTTTTTGTTAAGTGGAAAAATATACTTACAACAGATTGAAGAAAATGAGGTTAATTTTGCATTAGTCTGCAAACCTAAAGTGATACTTACCTCTACTAAAAATTTTGATTTACCAATTGAAATTAAGGACATGTTGGATGAGTATAATGATATCATTGTAGATGATTTTCCTAATGATTTACCCTCTATGAGAAATATGATCCATCATATAGATCTAATTCCAGGAGCTAACTTACCAAACATAGCAGTTTATAGAATGAATTCTCCAAAAACTGAAGAAACCAAGAAGAAGATCTAGGAGTTGTTGCATTAGAGGAAATTTCAACTCAAAATGGGCCTTTTAACTTTTATTCAAATTCCATGTCATCATGTGTTAGCCAATGAAATTGCTTTAAATTTGAAATATCGTATAGGTCTTAAACACTTTTTTAATATAAATTTAGGGATAGGTATCATAAAAAAAACTATTTTTTTGTTTGTATTTTTGACATATCTCCCTATGTTTTTACTCAAATTTCGATTGGGAGAGCTCGTTGGATGCGAAATTAAATTTTTCATCCAACGACTACCCACTCGGCATACTTTTGACGGACCCCACTACCCCAAAAACAAGAAATACCTGAAAAAACAGAATGATGATGTCATCATTTCATTTTTTCAGGTATTTCTTGTTTTGGGGGTAGAGGGTCCATCAAAAGTATGCCAAGTGGGTACTCGTTGGATGCAGAATTTAATTCCGCAACCAACGAGCTCTCCCGATCGAAATTTGAGTAAAAACACAAGGAGATATGTCAAAAATACAAACAAAAAAGTAGTTTTTTTCTTTTCTTCCTCCTAAATCAATAAATATTATTTTATTATTTTAACTATTATTTTATTAATTCATTTTAGGAGGCCCATTTTGAGTTGATATTCTTCCTGGTTTCTTCATTTTTTGGAGAATTCATAAATTGGAGGAAGAAGAACTAGATAAATTTTGAGTCCTTGCATAGTACCAACAGTACTAATTCCAAATAAAGATGGAGGCTAGAGAATGTGCACTGATGTGAGAGACATAAATAAAATCACTATCAGATATAGATTTCCTTTACCTAGAATTGATGGTATAATGGATTGTATGAGTGGGGAAGAGTACTTTTCAAATATGGACTTAAAGAGTGGCTACCATCAAATCAGAATCAGAGAAGAAGACAAATGGAAAACTACTTTCAAGAAAAGTAAGGGGTTGTATGAATGGTTGGTTATGCCTTTTGGATTTTCAAATGCTCCTAGTACATTTATGAGACTTATGAATTAGGTGTTTAAATAATTCATAGGTAAATTTGTGATAGTATATCTAGATGATATATTAATTTATAGCCAGTCTGAAGAGGAGCATTTCAGGCATTTAAAATATGTCTTAAGGAAATCGCATCAGGAAACGTTATTGGTGAATCTTAAAAACCGTTCATTTTTTAAAGAAGAATTAGTATATTTGGTGTTTGTTATTTCTGCAGATGGATTGAAAATTGATCCAGAAAAAAGAACGGAAATCATAGAGTGGCCTTCATCGAGAAACTTGTTTGAAGTAAGAAGTTTCCATGTTCTTTCTAGCTTTTATAGAAAATTCATAAGTAACTTTAGTAAGATCAATGCTCATATGATTGATACAATCAAGAAGGATAGAAAACCATTTAAATGGACTTCTGTAGCAGCAAAAAAAATTCAGATCCTAAAGAAAAAGGTGACATACAAACAAGTTTTGGTTCTACCTTATTTTATCAATCCATTTCAGGTGAAATGTGATGCAAGTGGAGAAGCTATTGGGGTTGTATTAAGTCAAGATGACATAACTGTAGCATATTTTAGTGAGAAGTTGAATGATACTAAGAAAAATTATTCCTCCTATGACAAATAATTCTATGCAGTTGTGAAGGAATTGAAAAAAAGGAGACATTATTTAATGTCTTAGGAATTTATCCTTTACTCGGTTAATCATGCCTTGCTAATGAAACAACCAAAGTTAAACCAAAAACATGCAAAATGGGTAGAATATATTCATAGTTTTAAATTTGTGTTGAAACATATCAGTGGTCAATCAAACAAAGTAGCAGATACACTGAGAAGGAAAAGTATGTTGGTTCAAGAAAGTCAAATTCAAATTTTAGGCTTTGATTTTCTTAAGCAATTATATGTGAATGATGTATATTTTAAAGAGGAATTTGAAGCATGCAAGAATTCTGTATTATTAGATAGAATTCAGTGGTTGGATTAGTTTTTACATGAAGTTCTATTGTTTAAGAAAAACTAGTTGTGTATACCAATTTGTTCTATGAGGAAAATTTTAATTAGGGAGAAGCATAGTGGTGGACTTGCCGGACATTTTGGTGCTGATAAAACTTTTGAGTAGCTATGTAATTTTTACTTTTTGGAAAAAATGAGATCTGAAGTGGAGAAATATGTGAATAATTGTAATTTTTTCCAATATTCCAAAGGAAGGAGCAGGAACACAGGTTTGTACACTCCATTTCCTATTCTAGACAGACCTTGGGATATGGTGAGTATGGATTTTTTTTTGGGTTTACCAAAGAATAAAAAGGGCAATGATTCAATCGTTGTTGTAGTTGATAGATTTTCAAAAATGGATCATTTCATTCCATTATTTAAAACCAATGATGTTACTCATGTCGCTAATGTGTTTTTCAAAGAAGTTGTAAGGTTGCATGTATTTCCTAAGAGCATTGTCTCAGATAGAGATACCATATTTCTTAGTCAATTCTAGAGAACCTTGTTGAGGAATCTTGGTACTAAACTAAGTTTTAGTTCAGCATATCACACTCATACAGATGGACAAACTGAGGTAGTGAATAGAAGCCTAGGAAATCTATTGACAAGCTTAGTTTGTGAACATCCCAAATAGTGGGATCAAGTTTTGGCACAAGTAGAATTTGCTTATAATTATTCTTTTAACATGAGTACATGATAGAATCCATTCCATATAGTTTATGGTATGCACCCAAGAGGAGTACATGATTTGAGAAACTTGGGAAAACCAGAGGTGAGAAGTGCTGAAGGAGAGGATTTTTCCTCAAACATACAAAAAATCCATGAACAGGTGAAGCAATAGCTATAGGACAATTGCCAAAAATATAAAAACATAGTTGATTTGAAAATAAGGGAAGTAAAATTTGAAGTAGAATACTTGGTATTAGCACACCTCAGAAAAGAAAGGTTTCCAATAGGAGAGTATAATAAATTAAATCTGAAAAATATTGGAACATGCAAGATACTGAGAAAATTCTCCACAAATGCATATGAAATTGAGTTACCTTTTGACATTGGAATATCTCCTATATTCAATGTTTCCGATTTATACATGCATGAAGAGAAAGAGATAGACATTCCAACTAAAAAAAAAAAGGGGTAGAAAATGAAGTGGGTAAAACAATTACCTAGAGCCAAACCTTAAAAACCAGAAAGCATTTTGGGTGAAAGAGTGTATAAGAAAACCACCAACAAGGAATATCTTGAATATTTGGTCAAATGTGTGGGAATATATTAAACCCACTCACAACTTAGGATAAAATAATTAATCATTATTTGATTAATTATTCACCCACTAGCTTAATTATGTGGCACCTTAAAGTCAATGCATGCCATCTATATCCTAGGAATGAGTTATTTCTGATTCTGGGTTCATCTAGAATTAGTATGTAGGACATTATAGCAGATTCTTCTTTTTTCTGCTTTTTCTACTTTTTCTGCTTTTTCTGCTTTTTCCTACTTTTCTATGGATAAGATAAAAGCTAGTCAACTAGGAAACTGGGAGCTTTTGTTTCCAACCCATCCTCCATTAGTTTTTCTCCTTTTTCTAGGATTAGCATGTTATTTCCATCTCCTTGAAAACTCACTCATGCTTTTGCCAACTCGTGAGGTCCTTGATATATTTAGCAAGTGCTTTATCCACCTATGGGGGTTTGCTATATTTGGGTAAGTCAGCCTTTTTGAGCTTTATGAGTTGTTTCCATACAATTCGAATTTCCTATGAGGGAAGATATATTTATGTACTCTATTATTCATAATTATTCAATGGAAGGATACACACCTATTTCATCTCTTCATTCATGTGATTCAGTCTCTTTTCTTCTCTCTATTTTTCCTGTGTATGCTTGTGAGAATTCTTAGTAGCAAGATCTATTTACTATGCTTCTTTTTATCATCATTGCACATAGAATTTATCTATTATTTATACATGGTATCAGAGCTACAATTTTGATCTATTATTTCTACAGAGTTGAGGAGTGCTTCCAGTCTCCTATCCCTCTCTGAAGAAGAGCTTCAAGATTTTCTCCTAGTTTGTTTTGCAGGTTGCAGAGATCTTATTCTTGAGCACATCAATTCAGCAATATGGATTCTTCATCAGCTATAATTATTACTTCCTTCAACTACCATGAATGGAAAGAAAAAATCTCCATTCTATTGTGTAGTAGAGGATTATATAGAGTTACACTAGCTTTGGAGAATGAGCCCAATGCTGTGATTGAGAAAGCTAAGTGGCATAATAGGTTGGATGAAGCCTATGGATTGCTTTTCCTATCTATTTATCCTGATCTAATATTTCATCTAGATGGTTTGACCACTCCAAACCAATTATGGACTCAACTGGAGTCTCTCTTTGGAGTTCAAGATGAGCTAAGAGCGCATCAATTGGAGATTGAGTTATTCTCACTGAGTCCAAGCAATTTTGAATCCCTTGAGGGTTTCTTCACCAATTTCAAGTCACTTGTTCTAATGCTCAAGAAATGTGTGATTGATAAAGCATATTATCAATTAATCCTTTCCATTCTTTCAAAATTGGGTCCTGATTACTCAGTTTTTGTGTCTACTTTTCATGCTACTAGGCTTGCTGTTCCTAAGTGGAAAATGCCTTCTTTAAATTCTTTTCTTGATTCACTAACAAAGGAGCAAGATAAATTGATCCATATGGGTGTCCTTAATTCTCCAAATGGCAAGGATCATGCTCTCTTGGTTCAAGGAAGCAAGAAATTCAAATCAAAAGAGAAGCAAATTGTGAAGAAGCCAAAGTCAGAAAGTGAAGATGAAGATTCATATGAAGATTTAATGAAGAAAGCTAAGAAGAAAGGGAGCACATCCAAGTGTTCTTATTGCAGCAAGGGTTTTCATTCAGAGAAGAAGTGTTTCAAAAAGAATATGGACATCATGTCTCATCTTCTTGAGAAGCACAAGATCGAAGTTCCAGATGAACTAGAGAAGCCTGCTGATTCCTGAGAACAATGTCATACTGCGCAGTTCCAAGGTGATATAACTTATGCTTTGAGTGCCAGAGTTCTCTCATTTTATCATGTCTCTGATATAGATTTATCCTCTGATATATCAGAATCATAAATATCAGAATATTTCTTTGATGATCCTCCTCTTAGTCTACTAGATTCATCTCCCAAAAATTGTGATTTTTCACTAGATATTGACTTACCTTTGAGCAGCTCTTCCTCACAAGCTTGTATATCTGATTTAGAAGATTGTTTGCAGGATGATATGCATGTCATGACACATATAATACCACCATACATACCATCTACCATACCTCTGAATAATCCAAAGACTATACAAATCCCAAGATCACCTGCTAATTCCTCATTGGTCTCCTATGCAGTGATATTTATCTTGCATGGTTTGAAGTCTTTCCTATATTTCTTTGGCTGGTTATCCATGTACTTAGTAATATTTCGAATAATATTAAACATGTTTGGATCTATTCTAAACACTTATGGTTCATATCTTATGCCCATCCATCATTCATATTTTTACACCTATCAGTTTTCCCCAGTTGTTCATATTTTTCCTAGTCTAGCCCTATATCCTCATGGAGCCACTGAAGCCTTTGTCTTTGCTGTTCCATATGATAATGTTTCTGATATATAATTTTTTTATCATCCTCATATCATATCTATACAGGTTCTACAGCAGATTGGAATATTTACATGTGATTCACATCACAATTTTGCAGCTATTCAGGGAATTGGGTGTGAAATAAATTGCCTTATTTTTTGTACTCTTTGGGAAGGAGTATGCACAGATATCTTTTCCATTTCAGGTTATGTTTGCAGATCATAGTTTGAAAGCAGAAATAATCATTCAAATAATTCTCCTACTTCATCAGATGATGAGATACAAGGAGTCTCTCCTCTTCCTTCTTGCAGGTTCTACACTCCAGCACATGATCATGGAGTTCATGATTTCTTCAACAAGTCTTCCATCTAGAAGAAGTTCACTCAGCTGATTCAAGTGAATATAAGGATATGTTGAAGACATACATATTTCAAATTTTGTGCCTTGTCCTATCTTGAGGGAGGATTTTCCCCATGTGGTTTTGCCTCTTTCCTCACTTTTCTGGACATAATAATTGTAAAAGGGTGACCATAGCCTTGTTGCTGGGCCCTATATGCATCCATATTTTTTGTCATACCATCATAAATTTAGACTTATAGGGGGGGTGTGGGAATATGTTAAAACCACTCACAACTTAGGATAAAATAATTAATCATTATTTGATTAATTATTCACCCACTAGCTTAATTAGGTGGCACCTTAAAGTCAATGCATGCCATCTATATCCTAGGAATGAGTTATTTCTGATTCTGGGTTCATCTAGAATTAGTATGCAGGACCTTATAGCAGATTCTTCTTTTTTCTGCTTTTCTATGGATAAGATAAAAGCTAGTCAACTAGGAAACTGGGAGCTTTTGTTTCCAACCCATCCTCCATTAGTTTTTCTCCATTTTCTAGGATTAGCATGTTATTTCCATCTCCTTGACAACTCACTCATGTTTTTTCCAAATCGTGATATCCTTGATAGATTTAGCAAGTGCTTTATCCACCTATGGGGGTTTGCTATATTTGGGTAAGTCAGCCTTTTTGAGCTTTATGAGTTGTTTCCATACAATTCGACTTTCCTATGAGGGAAGATCTATTTATGTACTCTATTATTCATAATTATTCAATGGAAGGATACACACCTATTTCATCTCTTCATTCTCTTTTCTTCTCTCTATTTTTCCTGTGTATGCTTGTGAGAATTCTTAGTAGCAAGATCTATTTCCTGTGCTTCTTTTTAGCATCATTGCACATAGCATTGATATATTATTTCTACAAAATGGAAGGATCATCCAATTGCAGATGCTACATGGATGACAGAAGCAGTATTGCAGAGGATGGGTAGTTCAACAGAGGAGCTCATGAATATGATCCCATTAAATTTTTTCAACCCTGGGAATCTGATGCAGGAGCACCAAGTCAAAATCCATACTTCCAGAAATTATTTGAAAATACAAAAAAATTCCAAGCAAAGGAGTGGGATATTTTTCGTTGTCGTTTCTAGCTTTCTATAATAGGATGTCAACTTGAATAAAGGGATTTAAATCTCCTAGATTTTTTATGTAATCTTCATTATATGTTAGTTTATATTTTAAAGGAGAATATTATGTAAAAATACGTTTTTAGCTAATATTGGAGAGATTGGATCCTCTTCTTATGGATCTCGACTGCTTAGAAGTGGGTATATATGCAACTTCTGTAGTTAATGAAAAGTTGGGCTGGATTGAATTGGAGAGTTGAGAAATTGGAAAATTTGTACTATGTGATTTTGTATTGAAATCCTCAGAGGTTCTACGTTTAGAAATCCCATAACTTGAAGGATGAATAAATATGTAGTTCATCTATGTAAGTAAAGTATATTTAATTTTCACATTCTTTCAGAGACTGTGAGGACCCAAATCGATCATTGGAAGGATCGATTTCACAGAAGTCGTGTTAAGTGGAAAACTCCAGGCGAAGGATAAATCTGGAAGAATAATTCAAGACTGATATTTTTTGTTAAGTTGGTGTTTCCATCATGTTAAATCTTAGAATGGTTAATTGGGAATCGCCATTGGTTCTATTGATGCCTAGAAAAATACCATGTACCAAAAGTAGGATTCTCCCCAATAATCGTTCCCAATTAGATCGTTTACTTTTTGTTATGGGGAATATGTCTGTTTAGCGAACCGGATAGCATAGAGTTAAAGTGTTTTAAATATATTTTACGAGTTGTGACCCGGTCCACCGTTTATGTAATTTTATTTTTTAGGATGAAATGCAAGTGCCTAAACTAAATGCAAGCTGATGTTATCTATTCTCAACTACCTATCTAACCTATCCCTAGGGGAGAAAAAATTATATATAATAGAGTAATGTGTTGTAATGTTGCATATGGAATCATACAGGTAGTTGTTCAAATTATACATACATAATCACAACAGAAAATATAAACAAATATAGATTTGTTTGTTAAAACATTCATTACTCATTCATATGCACAAGATTTCTAACAGAAATTAAAATCATTCATAATTGCAAAAATAGTTCATCAAGTTAGAAGGATCTCACGGTTGTATAATAGGCTAAAACAGAAATGGTTCAGCATTTAGCAATCCACACAATCCATTTGAAACTTGTACAGTCCTTCCTCCAGCAAAATTGGTTCTCATTTATTTATAAAATAAATAGTTCTCATACAAATAGCTTCAACATCAATGCGCTAGTGAAAAGTTCCTTCTAAACTACCCTCTACTCCTGTTTATACATTTTAGAAATGAATCTTGTACTCCCTCAGTCTTTTTGTTAGCTGGAATATTTCACCTCCTGCGGACAACAAGATGTTTTACTGGTCCAAATGGTTCAGATCCAGAACAAATAGAGGACGGAGGTTACTAGACTCTCCTTAGATGCCGTAGATACCTTGAATGTAATGCTTTGATTGTTGCCCTATGTACCTGCAATAAGATTTAACACACAAACATATCGAAACCACCGGAATATAATCTACTAATCTATGTTAGTGACTAAGGAATCTAACAACATACATGTGAAATAAAACAACAACAATATATGTGGGACAGAAATCAACTTGTATTAATATATAAATATGAATAAGTTTACAACCAATCCTTAGTGTTGACATGCATCTCCATGAAACCAAGCATTCTCATCCCCAAAAGCTCCGACTCTAGCTCTCTATGCTCCCCCAAATGGTCTTGGGCCAAGTGATCAATCCAACAGCATAACAATACCTTTTAAGAGTTCTCCCCCTCAACCATGGCTATGAGCTCATATTTATAAGGCTTAATGGATAGGGATGGTTGAGAGATTAGTGGGTGAGGTGGCCTCTAAGATCCTAGGATGAGGGATCTTGAGCTCAACTGACCCACAACAGTAGGGATAAGGGAGGACACAAGGCTTATCATCTAGAAGCCTCGAGAAACTTTTGTTTTTCCCTTTTTACCCAGGGTATCACGTTTCTCTTGAAATGATAGAGAGGTTCTAGTAGGAAACACTTATGCACTAAGGGCCATAAGAGGTGGCACCACTTGTGGACAACAAGGATAGGCGGTGTGAACAAGGTACCACTTCTGGACAACAGAGGAAGCACAATGCTAGGAATTTTCATGGAAGATTGATAGTAACCATGAGCTTCCACTCCAAGATCTGGGATTCAGGGAAAGTAGGTATGTCAAAGTTATTATCACAAGATGGTGATAGGATTTTGGTATAACAAGATGCCCCCCAAAACATGAGTCTTAGAGGGATACGATAAACGAGATATTTGAGAGAAAAAGTCATCGCCATGGGATGAAAATGTTGGCTCGATTGGACCATGTCGTCAAGCAGGAACTTGTAGTACATCAGTATGTTGATTCATAGACACAAGTAACCAAACTCATGGCTGCAGACCAATACAAGGAAAATCCATGAGAGGAATAAACAAGCATGGCTACTAGAATACAGCGTAGATCCATGTGATAGAGGACTCAAACTTGGACATAGCTACCAGTCATACAACATAGATCTATGTCATACAAATGCAAGTTTGAGCATAGCCATGACCATACAAATGTGGATCCATGCTAAATATACAAAACTCCATCTCAACCTGGGGAAAAAGCAATGAGCGCTTTTAGAAAAATACCTAGGGTTTTTGTCTCGTCTTCCACAAAGTACGATTCTATCCATGTGATTACAATGATCTGAATTCAAACATGGTAGAAACCACTTGATTACCGACCAATGATGTGAACCGTTAACAAGCGTGAGGGAGATCACCATTGATGTCAATGATTCCCAAGGTACCCTACTACAATCTACTAAGTGTGAATAGATTTCCTGATGTCGAACACCCAGTCGATTCTATCGATCAAAGGTCAATGATGTGAACCTATGTCGAGAGTGAGAGAATATGTCATTATGGAATACAGATCTCAAGGTACCAAATATTGTTTCTAAGACTATTTCTCAGATGATGAGCTGATGTCGATGGGAATAGTCTCGTCGAAGGAGGGCCATGATGCATCCCACATCGGTGACACAAAACTCAGAACATATTTTTGGAATGATGTGAATGTAGTAACCATATGACTGACTGAAAAAATACTGACACAAAGACTGTGTTGAGGCCTGGAAAATCGCAGGTGGCAACAGTGAAGGATTCTCCCCAATCAGCGTTCCCAACTAGCCCGTTGACTGTTTGGTATAGGGAATCCGTCCGGTTTGCGGTCCGGCCACCGTAGGTCAAAGTAACAACGAGGGTTTACCGGTTGCGGCCCGGTCCACCGGAATTTGTATTTTTTGACTGAAAGGGAATGATATGCACGTGCCTAATTAAATGCAGGCTGATTTAAATGCAAGGAGCGGTCACAAAGTGCTGCACAAGTTCTTACCTCTCGTCTTATGCTCGCAAGCAAACAAACCAGATACGAATGGAAATGACTAATTATCTAAACTATCCCTAGGGAGCGAGGCTATCATTTTAA
>LPNX010670803.1:11911-61815 GCA_001517045.1 Pseudotsuga menziesii
AGCTGAGAGAACAATAAGCACATAAATCAAACACAAGAGACAACGAACACAGTGTTTTTCCTCGTGGAAACCATAAATGGAGAAAACCCCACAACTTCCTCAAACATAGAATCAACACCAAAATAAAACCCAAATATAGTAAGTGATCTCCTGACATCAGTAACCTTCTTTCTATCTAGCCCTAGTGTCTTTCTCCTTCCTAAACTATGTACTAAACTTGAGTGTGTGTGAGATGTGTTCTAAATAGAGAGTCCAACTCTCTATTTATATTGATCCTCACATGAATAAAACCCTGCTAGGGTTGACCTCTCTAGGAGAGTCTAATAACCCTAGCGCCCCGAAACTACGGGGACTTTAACCCTTAGACAATAGGAGGGTTACCCACAATGACTTGACATGACTTGTTTACAATATAGATCATCCCATAGGAACATCGGGGCATGAAATGACACAAGTACATCCCAAAATAAACATCAGGTTGCAATAGATAAGAAATACAAGTAAATACATTCTGTAGTTACAATTACATCAACACTCCCTCTTAACGAGGAAGGTATTCTCTTGACATAATTTTCATCACTGGTTTTCTTCTCTGGATCATCTCATCATATGTATCTTCAAGTCATCTTCGTCTTCAAGTCATCTTTATCTTTGGATCTGGATCATCACTCGATCTAGATCATCATCAATGGATCTTGATCATCACTCGATCTGGATCATCATTGGACATCGTCACTGGATCTGGATCATCACTGGACATTGTCACTGGATGATCATCACTCGATCTAGATCATCACTGGACATCATCACTAGATTTGGATAATCACTTGATCTAGATCATCACTACTAGATCATCATTACTGGATCATCACGGGTGCTATCTCATGATTCTTCTTGTCACAGGAAGTTCTATAGAGCCATCCCTTTTTCATGCTGGTTGTAGGCCTAGCCTCCATGTAGGTCTTATTCAGCACTTATATCTGACACCAAGTCAGAATGGCCTGTCCAGAACTTACATCTGACCTACTCGTCAGAAAGGCACACCCAACACTCACATCTAATCATGTAGGAACCAATCCTACAATCACATCAGAAAGGCCCAGCACTCACATTCACCAGCATGATAGGACACAATTACTATCATCTGTGAAAAGGCTCAGCACTTAAAACCACCAACATGATAGGACACAACTACTATCATTTGTGGAAGCGGACAACACTCACATCCACTGGCATGGTAGGACACACCTACTACCATCTGTGGAAAGGCACAACACTTACAATCACCATCATGGTAGGACACACCTACTACCATCTATGAAAAGGCACAACACTTACAATCACTAGCATGGTAGGACACACCTACTACCATCTGTGAAAAGGTCCAGCACTCACATCCATGAGCATGATAGGAAACACCTACTATCATCTGTGGAAAGGCCAACACTCACATCCACCAGCATGATAGGACACACCTACTATCATATGTGGATAGGCTCTGCACTTACATCTGATCATGTGGGAACAAATCCCTCGGTCACATCAAAATGGATCTTAGTATTAGACTGAGGGTTCCTGGTACCTCACTAGGTAGCTCCATTCCAATGATGGCGATAGCCCTTATATCTGACACCAAGTCATAATGGCTAGCACTCATATATGACATGGAAGGAACCTAATCCTTTAGCCTTGAAAGAATGGCTCAACCCTTACATCTGATCAAGTGGGAACACATCTCTCTATCACATCAGAATGGCCATGCACTCATATCTGATCATGTGAGAACACATCTCATAGTAATATCAAAACGGCCCTCAGTCCCAGACCAAGTATTCCTGGTACCTCACCAGGCAGCTCCATTCCAGGAATGGCAATAGCCCTTATATCTGATCATGTAGGAACCAATCCTACAGTCCTATCAGAATGGCTCAGCACTCATATCTATCATGGAAGGAACCAATCCTCTCACCATGACAGAATGGCTCAGCCCTTATATCTGACCAAGGAAGGAACCAGTCCTCTCACAATGTCAGAATGGCTATGGGTCTCATCATTTTTCCTTGGAGGAAACCTCGATCTAGAGAACACAAAGCTTCTCCCTGAAGTACTCAAACTTCACCCTGGCCAATGGCTTCGTCAACACATCAGATATTTGTTCCTCCATCACAACATACTAGAACTTTACTGCTCCCTTCTGCACCATAACCCTGATATAGTGATTCTTGATCTCAATATGCTTCGACTTGTCATTGAACACTGGATTCTCTGACAGCTTCATGCAACTCTGGTTGTCACAATGTATACAAGTAGCATCCAACTGGAGATCAAATAAATCAGACAGTAGCATCTGCAACCATACTATCTCACAACTAGCTGAACAAGCTGTGACATACTCTGATTCAACTGTACTAAGTGCCACATAGGATTGCTTCCTGCTAAACCAAGAGATCACACCTGATCCCATACTAAAGAAACATCATGAAGTGCTCTTCTTATCAATGGCACTGCTTGCCAAATCTGAATCAACATAACCCTCCAGGTTAATCTTCTAATTTGACTCATACTTGAGCCCATAATCAATTGTACCCCTCAAGTACCTGACAATATGCTTTGCAGCAATCAAGTGAACATGGCTCGGATTTGTTAGGAACTGGCTCAAGGTATTCACAGCAAAGAAAATATCTGGTCTCATGTTCATCAGGTACATCAAGGACCCAATCATCTGATGATAAATCGTAGCATCAACCTTCTCTAATGAAGCATCACTTAATAGCTTTAGGTTCGATGCCATAGGTGTGGCCATAGCCTTGCAGTCCATCATCCCAAAACTCTTCAGGATCTGTAATGCATATTTCCCTTGTCCCATGGAAATCCCATCTACATTCTGCCACACCTCCATGACTAGAAAATAATGCATCATACCTAAGTCCTTCATTTCGAACTCTGCAGCAAGCTTCATCTTCATATCAGCAATCAACCCATCCATACCTGTTACAAACAGATCATCTACATACAGTAGGAGTATCACTCGGTTTCCATCTTCAACCTTGTAGTAAAGTTTGGGATCTGCTTTACTCTTAGTAAATCCTAAATTGGATAGAAAGCTATGAATTCTGCCGTACCAAGTCTTGGGTGCCTGTTTCAAACCATACAAGGCTTTATTTAATCTATATACATGAGACTCTCTGTCATGTGTCTCAAAACCGAGTGGTTGCTCTACGTACACTTCCTCTTCCACTACACCATTCAAGAAAGTAGTCTTGACATCCATTTGGTGTATCTTCCATTTCATCACTGTATCCAGAGCAAGTACCCATCTGATGGAAGTGTATCTGGCTACAAGTGCAAAATTTTCTTCATAGTCTATACCTTCTTTCTGTGAGAAACCACGAGAAACAAATCTTGCCTTATATTTCTCTATACTACCATCTGTAGCATGCTTGATCTTATAGATCAATTTGGAAGTTACAAGTGATTTCCCATCTGGTCTTGGGACACCATCCCAAACACCATTCTTCATGATCGACTGATACTCTTCGATCATAGCATCCTTCCATTCTTTCCTTTCTATCGCTTCTTCATAATTGGAAGGTTCCTTATCAATGAAATCACATAGTAATGCTACATACCCAGAGGAGGATCTGGTCCTCTTTCTTTCTCCATGATTCTCTTCTGGAGCCCCATATCTTTCCACACCTTGGATAACTTCTCATACCCAAGCAGGTTTCTTATTGTGAGGATTATTTTCATGAGATGGATCTACAGGTCTTTGGGGTTCTTCAAATTCTTGATCTTCTTCTTCATTCATGGTTGTGTCATGAATCCTGGGTGCTTCTTCTTCTTCATATTCTTCAATAGGTTTCTTTCTGGATTTGTTGTAAGTTGTGTCTTCATAAAATGTCACATCCCTACTAATATCAATCTTCTTGAATCCTGGGAAGTATATTCTATAAGCCTTCAAGTTTTCAGAATATCCCACGAATATACCCTTCTTACCTGAAGGATCTAATTTTGTTCTCTTCTCTCTTCGAATGTGTATATACATAGGACAACTAAATATTCTGAGATGGTTGACTTCTGGTCTCTTTCCAGAGAAGACTTCTTCGGGAGTCTTGTTCTCGAGTACTCTATGTGGAGTACGGTTCTGTACATACACCATTGTTCTAGCGGCTTCCACCCAGAGATGCGTATGAAGATCTTGATCATGAATCATTGCTCTTGCAGCTTCCATGATGGTTCTATTCTTCCTTTCTGCAACCCCATTTTGTTGTGGATTATAAGGAGTGGACAACTCCCTCTTAATCCCTAACTCTTTGCATAGCTCTTTGAATTCATTTGAAGTGAATTCTTCGCCATTGTCTAATCAAAAGGTCTTGATCTTCTTTTCAATGTGATTCTCGATCAAGGCTTTGAATTCCTTGAACTTCTTGAATACTTCGTCTTTGTTCTTCATGAAGTAAACCCATGTCTTCCTAGAAAAGTCATCAATAAAAGAAACATAATATGCATACCCTCTTTGTGAGCTTGATGACATAGGACTGCATACATTGGAGTGGATGATTTCCAAGATTCCTTTGGATTTTCTTTCGCTGCTTGGAAATGTCTTCTTTGTATTCTATCCTTTCGCACATCCTTTGCAGACCCCATCATGTTTTGCTTGGATTTTTGGAAGACCTTCAACAAATTTGCTTGCAATAGGTAGTGCTCTGTAATGCACATGTGGAAGCCTTCTATGCCAAAGTTCATTTGGGTCTACTGTGTCATGGACCAATGCTTGTTCTGGATGGCCCTTTAATTTGTACAAACCTCCTTCTTGTTCTCCAATCACTACTGCATCATCGATGGTCTTTCCTTTTGGCCACATGATGACTTGACCATCTATGGATGCAACCCTCATTCCTTTTGCATCTAATGCAGATATGGAGAGAAGGTTCTTCTTGAGTCCTAGCACAAACAATACTTCCTTCATTGTTGTAGGCTTTCCAGAGTCTAGTTTATAGGAGGATTCCCCACTACCTTTTATTGGATACTGGTAGTCATCTCCTAACTTCACCTTGTGAGGAGATTCATGTTCTGACAGTTTCACAAAGGATTCCTTGAATCCTATCATATGCTTGGAAGCCCCACTGTCTATAATCCAATCAGTGCTTTCATGAGTAATGTTTCCCGTAAGAGCAAAAATCAAAACATATTCATCTTCACTAGAGGAATCTTCACTTTCATATCTGGTTTTCTTCTTGGAAGGTTCATCATCCTCTGCGGCATGAGCATGATGTCTTCTCTTGTTTCCCTTCTTCTTATGAGAGTTAATCTTGTTTCTAGGACAGTCTTTTGCTAAATGTCCTCTTTCATGACATGTATAACATCTCAGTCTAGATAGGTCCTTTCTAATGTTATCTTTATGGTAAAATTTCTTACCTTTGGAGTGATGAGGGTTTCTTCTGACTTTCTTGGAGTGAACTGTGAGGGCTTAATATTCAGTTCCCATCTTCTCTTCTCGAGCTGCTATCCGAGCTTCTTCTTGAGATAATTCTTCCCATAGTCTACTGAACTTCACTAACTTCTTTCTGGCATAGATTCCTTGGATGAATGAATCCCATGACCTAGGGAGGCCATTCAGTGTTGTCATCACAATTTATGCATTCTCCACTTCTTCATATACAGCTAGTTGTTCTTTCATCTAGGAGACCCTTGTGAAGTAAGACTGTATGGTCTCAGCACTTTGGATCTTTACATTCTTCAACTGATTCCTTAGAGTCATCTTTCGATTGATGTTCTTCCCTTCAAATAGCTTGGTTAGGGCATAAAACATAGCTTTAGGTGTCTTGAGAGAGGACACCTATGGGAAGAGGTGATCCTTGATAGAATCGGCAATCATTCTATTTACCATAACCAATTTATTCTTATGTAAGGCCTTTGCCTCATCTCCCTCTGGAACTGGAACCTCCTCACTAATATAGGAGTCCAACTCATTTTCTTCCAGGACCAGGGCGATCCTATACTTCCAAGATCAGAAGTTATGAGCTCCCTCAAGCTTTTCATCAAGCTTGGTATGATGAGACATCTTAATTGAGAACCTCAAATGGAAACACAAAATATTTATATCTTACCAGGTTAAGATGTCGGATCTGGATTTGGAGCCGAAAATCCTGCAGAGCTAGTTCAGGAGAAAATTAGGGTTTTTCTTTTCCGGAGTTCTATCCAACCAATTGCTTTGAATTTTATCCCTAACTTCGATTTTAGGGAGGATATCAATCCAGGCCTGGGCTCACTGAAAAATTCCTCTTCTATGAAAAGCCCTAATTTCAGGCAGTAGTGTCGGGTCCAAAACTGAAAAACCTCAAAATTGGATTTTGATTCGACAGAAAGATGCGCCCCGGGGAGGAGAGTTATTCCAACCTTATTTTGCTAAAAATCTGTGGAGAGACCTCCAGAAAGAAGGAATCCCTAATTCCCACAGCTGCACAGTGTCTTCTTCTCAAGTTAGCTATGATACCATGTTCAATTTTTAACATTAAGCTTAGCATAACATTAGGATCTTTAATTGAGAGAACAATAAGCACATCAATCAAACACAAGAGAAAATGAACATAGTTTTTTTCCTTGGGGAAACCATAAATGGAGAAAACCCTGCAACTTCCTTAGAGATAGAATCAGCACCAAAGTAAAACCCAAAAACAGTAAGTGATCTCCCGACAGGAGTAACCTTCTTTCTATCTAGCCCGAGTGTCTTTCTCCTTCCTCAACTGTACGCTACACTTGAGTGTGTGTGAGATGTGTTATAAATAGAGATTCCAGCTCTTTATTTATACTAATCCCGACATGACTAAAACCCTACTAGGGCCGATCTCTCTAGGAGAGTCTAATAACCCTAATGCCCAGGAACTGCAGGGACTTTAACCCTTAGACAATAGGAGGGTTACCCACAATGACTTGACATGACTTGTTTACAATATAGATCCTCCTGATAGGAACATCGGGGCATGACATGACATGAGTACATCTCGGAATAAACATTGGGTTACAATAGAGAAGAAATACAAGTAAATACATTCCGAAGTTACAATTACATCAACAGGGGGAGGGGACATACATGTGTTAGTTATAAGGGGGGACATAGGTGTGAGAGAGAGAGAACGAATGGGGTAGTGGGTTGTTAGGAAGAGAAAGGAGGGGTGTTAAACGTAGGGAGAGGAGGAGGAGGGCTTAGAGGTAGGGAGAGGAGGAGGGGGGGTTAGCAAGAGTTAGGGGTGAGAGGGGAATCAGGGGGGGACATAAAATAATAAAAGTATTGGTATAATGGATAGAACAAGCACTCATTGTAGTATTTAAAAGTGCACATGCATTGTGCTTCAATAAAACGCACTCCCGTTTTGCTTCACTAAAACATGCTCTCATTTTGCTTCAATAAAATGCACTCTTGTTTTGTTTAAATTCAAAAATGCATTCCCTCCAAATGATAAGGTCGAGCCTCCACCCATGCTTGCATGACATTCTTATGCCTATGTTCCGGCTATGGACTTTGCTTCGGTTTCAACATGACTATGCCTTGGAGTATGATAAACCATGGTTAGTTCAGTATTATATCCAAATTTTCAATATGCTTGTGTTTAGCCATTGGTTATAGTATGCTGCAGACCTCCATTTTTTATGACATTTTAGAAACATATATGGTTTTTTTTGCAGATTCCAAATATGTAAATTTTAACAACAATACATATTTTTTTCTATTTTTTCTTATTTATCTTTTGTCATCACTCCTCAACTCAAAACACACACTGTAAGTGCTTCATCCATATCTCTTTCGTTTCTCAACCATTTAAAAAAAATGTATGGTGCACTAAAGAACACCGACCTCTACATGCTATAAAAACCCCATTTCCAAATAATTGCATTAAGACATTCAAACGCTGCACCCACAATTGACATACCATTTTCGAGGTTTGATCTCTTAGATAATTCAAAAATATATATATATATATTTTTATTATTGGAAAAATAGTCATGCACTATTACTATATGTTCTCCACCCACAAAAACATATACCTCATAATTTGTCCCAAAAACAAAAAGTGCCTCTTAAAAAATATCTAACTTTAGATAGTTAACAACATTTTTAATAGAAAAAAATTATATATTTAGAAATGTCATTCAATTTCCTACATTTCTTGTTTTTTACTCATCGCAAGATTCATTGTGTAAGTGTCTCAAAATATCCATGCAAGTTGATGGATGCCTGTTTTTTAAGTTTTCTAGTTTTCTATTGCATCAAAAGAGACCCTCAACATTGTGTACTCACCAGTATCAACAACAATACATGACAATGTATCGACATATTCTCGTAAAAAGAGACATAGTCATAAGAGTCTTGCAGTTTAACTAATCTCATTTGTTAATTGTTGTCACAAAGAAAAAGCATGAAGTATAACATCTCATAGATTTACCATCCTAGGAAATTATAAAGTTACACATAGTAAATAATTTATTTATTTTTCTTCCAAATTTAGAGATGTTAACAAATTGTGATAACATCAAGAGACAACATCTTCCCCATACTAAATTGTAGAGTACAGCCAAGGTCCAATAAGTTGCTCACTTCTTATTTTTAGTCAAACTACATATCTATAAATTGAATTGAGAAAAGCACAAATTTAATGCATTTCAAGTTGTAAATCAATTTAAGATTACTTTCAATTAACTAAGAACTTAACTTATTTATTAAAAAAAAAACATGGTCATAGTATTATAAAAGGAGTCAAAATGAACCCTATTATAAACTATCAATGTTTATATATATATATTTATAATAAAAATAATAGATTTAAAAAATAAATAAATTAAAAAGTGATTTTTGAATAGGAGTGAACCGATCTACATTCATAAATAACAACATATTATTACTCTCATTACTGATTAATAACTTTATTATATAATAAATGAACCAATCTCCATTCATAAATAACAACAAATTATTATTCTTTTTACTAATTACTAACTGTATTATATAATAAATTTTACGGAAATCTAATACCGACCATGTGAATGTAACAAGTAGATTCAACGGTGGTGAAGTTCTCGATTATTTGAACGGATTATTTGGTCTAGGCATTAATTTGATCATAGGATCCCCGGCTCCCTGTCCGCTCTCGGACTGAAATCATAATCTTGAAATCATTTTTTGATTCATACAGGCATTGAAGGCGCTACCGACTGGCTCCCTTCTTCATTCATACAGGGATCGAAGTCATTTCTTGTATTACACGGGCGATTCCGGTTGTCCCTTTTGCAGATTTCACGCCGCACCGGAACAGCAAGTTTTGCAATCCGAGACCGAACAACTTTTGGAAGCTGAGTCCGAGCACCAAGTTTTGGAAACCGCTGGAACAGAACGGTTATTGGCTACAATGTCAGAACCAATTAGTCTGAATTCGGAGCAACGTCAGAGCTAAAGTTTTGGAGTAGAACTTAATTTACAGAACATAACAGATATGTATCTTTCTAAACCCTTCCCATCGGATGATTCTGCTGAATCCGATAGCGAAAATAATGGTCAGTGCGATTGGGCAACAATATTGTACAGATCAAAACAGATATAATTTTGCCGACCTGATAATGAAATTCATCAAGATTGAGGTGTAACGTCGCCTTTATTCTATTCGGATTTAATGTGTATTCTGGAAAGAAATACGGAAAGGTAACTCAGTTGCCAGAAATTTGCATATAATAAGTTCGTTGTTTTTGTTTATATATCGTTTCTTGATTAACTTTTGATTAACTTCTTGCTCGGTAGACTCCATTAATCAAATTGCAGCCCAATAGATGTTTGCAACTTCATGCTCAATCTACAGAGGAACCAAATTTCATAGTCATTATGATTGACCTATTTACCCGACCATTTGCACCCATTTGCACCGATCGGAGGACCGGCAACGTCGGATGTTGAGCAAGCCAGATAGTCCGATCGGTGCAAATGGTCGGTTAAGTAGTTTACTCATAATATTAATAGTAAGCAAGATGGAGGTTGTTATTATTAATTTTTATAGTATCTTTTATTATTATTTAATCGCTTCAATAAGATGACTTTAAACAAAAAAAAAAAAAAAATGTAAATAATAATGATTACCGAGGTTGTTAAATTTTATAGTTTTTTTTTTCATTATTTAATCGTTTGAACAATTTGACATTTAACAAAAGATTAGGAATTCTAATAATTTGACACTATACAAAACATTTAAAAGCATCTTCGATAAAATTTACGTTAAGCCATCTTGAATGATTATAAACTAAAAATAATTCGCTTTTAACCTATGTATACTTTGCTTTTATATATTTTAACATTTATTTTTACTTTTGGATGTATAATTTACTTATTTACTTTTATATACTCTTAACGTTTATTTTTACTCTCGGATGTAGTTGGATGTATTTTGGCTTATAAAGCATTTTGTATTGGGTTTAACTTTGTAATTTTATATAAATATAATTGTAAAAAGAATTATTTTTATATACTTTAAATGTTTATTTTACTTTTGAATTCATAGTAGGATGTAAAATGGTGTATGGGAACATTTTAGCATGTTTAACTTTCAAATTCTATATAAATATATGTTATTATGTTTAATAATACATTATGAATGAATTTAAGTTTTAACATAATACATTATGAATGAATTTAAGTTTTAAAAATTTGTAATTTTTTTTTGAGTTGTATATCTAAATATAAAATGAAGCAATGTATATTTGAATAAAATAATTTTTTTATAATTAT
The DNA here is from genome assembly GCA_001517045.1 of Pseudotsuga menziesii. Taxonomy (NCBI): domain Eukaryota; kingdom Viridiplantae; phylum Streptophyta; class Pinopsida; order Pinales; family Pinaceae; genus Pseudotsuga; species Pseudotsuga menziesii. The sequence continues at coordinate 22,680 of LPNX010670803.1, forward strand.
TTTGTGATGATTTATTAATTTTATAATTTATGGAAATATGGATATTTATTTTAAGTTTTTTTTTTATAATTAAAATATTTGTATTTGCATTGTGATATGTAATGTCTCCAAAAATCTAAAAAAAAAATTATAGGCTAGTAGAAAATATCTAGAGGGAACATTATTCACTTCTGAAACTTTATCTTATATTTTATATACCACTATTTATTAGTAAGTTGTTCTTATGTTTTGTCTTTTACTTTCAATTATTACTTTTAATGTATTTTACTTATGATGTGGTCCTGTTGTTTACTACTTTAGTATTATGTTTATATTTTTGTTGCTTGTCGCTTAACTTTGTTTGTGGGGACAAAGTGGGCAGAGTGGTGGGGCTCGCTCTCCCATGACGGTTTGAGAGGTAAAGTATTACTTGTTATGCAGGTAGGCTTACTTAGTTCAATTGAACTAAGGCACCTCTTTTATTTACTTTCAGGTCTACCTCGTGTTAAAAGGCTTAGTAGGGAGCTTTTATCAGTTCAATCTTTATTTGTTCTTACTGTTCATCATTACGCTTCATCACTGCTTCACATTGATAGCAAGGTAATCTTATTTGTTAATCATCTAGCCTAGATAATTAACTATGTAATACCTAGATAATCTATACAAATATACTTGATGTCCATTTTATTACTGTTATTAACGATTCAAATTTATAACATGGTAAGTGCCACTTTCATCAATTTAGCTATCACAGCTAAATTTCCTGTGCAGTAAGTAATCTTTAGTATGGTTTATATCTGCCGTCTATATATATCTTAAGATAATTACGTTCATCTTTTGTTCCATTTTAAATCTATTAACAAATCCTATGTGTTTCTTATATGCAGGTTATTATCTTGGCCTAACGCCATACCTTTGATATTATATCTTTACTTATATCACCATGGCATACTCCATATGCGAGGGTTCTTATGCTTGAGCCATGTGGCAAAGAGGGGGAAAGTCCTAAATTTTAGACCTAGAGTTTACATGCTAATTACATTATCTAAACTTTAAGACTGTACTAAGGACCAGCACATTGGCATGCATGGGTTATACTAATATATGAAATATTGTAATAGCATAAGGTCTGCGCTAAATATTTCGGGTTGGAGAAATAACATATGGTGAAACCATATGGTAACATGGTTGAAGCCTATGCATGGAGGGTGGTATTAAATGGTACCTTGCAATGAAACTTGACTATGGAGAAGGGGATTTTGTCTTTCATGTTAATGGCCACCAGCTGGTGCATTTAATGTTTATTGGAAATCATGGTAGCCCCAAGCTTAGGGCCTAGGCACATGATGGTTTTGATACTTGCAAGGTTTGATTTGGGGTTTGGTCTTGCTCTACACAGGGGAAATGGAGGCGACCTTCATTGCCACGAAGGTAAGATCGCGGTTGGTTTATCATTAATCCTATGGTTTTACATTGATGCACTTGATTGATGTCATGCTTCTCATCGGTTTTATGGATGGTTGTAGGTGTTGGGGTCTATGGAGTGGGTCATGGCTCACAGCTTGTCGCTGGTTCCTCTATGATGGAAATGGTGAACGATAAGCCTTCAAACAAGCCAATGCTTGTTATCTCTCGGCTCGACTGAGTGATGTCTTCGTTTTTTTGTGTTGGGGTTTCACTACGGGGTTTAAAATTCACCTTCGGGAATGTAATACCCATACTTGGGGTTTTAATTCAATGTTTCAATGGATTTGGCCGTGTAGTGAAATGGAACTTCTTCTGGTTCTATGTATAAATTTTGGGTTTGTATTGATAAAATGGTTTGGGCCTTTGAGCCATGGGCTGCACCATGGCTTGCAATGGTGCCATAGCCCATTGGTATGCCTGTATAGACTTCATTTTGGTTTCGAAATGGACTATGTGGAGACACTACGATTGATCGTGTTGTATATGATGTATATACTATTCGTTTATAACAAATGACCCATGTTATTTTGCTTACTATGTGTGTAATGTGAATAGTATGTTAATGGTTCATTAACAGAGCTTTAGGAACATGCATACACCTTTGTGCAAGTTTATGTATTTGAGTAATTTTAATGGGATGTATTTGGTGAACAACATGGGTTTTAAAGACCAAGCCATGGATGGCTTGAGTCTTCCCCGTCTTAGATACAATAGCTCTATGGTATCATTACTGTAGATAATTTAATGAATAGCTTTAAGGATGATTTGTTAGTAGAGTAGTTGGTTATATAAATCATAATGTGTAATTTGATTTTGGCATTGCCATAAATTAAGTGAATGCTGTGCGTAGTATCTGTTGGTTATTTAATATTATGAATTCGTGGGTTTGGTAGAAGCGAGGGGTTATATGGCCATGATGGAATTTGTTGGTTTTTTAGACTGTAAATGGACTCCGTGTATTTAAATTTTGGCCCATGCCGTGCTGTACTGTACTTGCAGTTCGCTTCTTCAGCATGGTGGTGGTTTAAAAATTATTTCTCGCATAGATGTTATGTATAGTGTGGCCATAGTGTGTATGCAAACGAAACCCCATAGGTTTCGACTCTATTTGGATATTAATGTGAGGAGTTTTATTTTAATTAATAAGAAGAGGTTGGGCTTGTATTCCCATAGGATTTGATTCTTGTCTCTTTTTGTAATACATGGGTTTATAATATGATTTCAATGTTTTTTAATATGTTATGTGTAATGTGTTGATGAGTTATGTAATTTTTTTTAATGGATTATGTATAAATGAAATTCGGTTGTTTAAGATGGAATAGATAGAATTGTGGGTGCTTATTGTGTGTGTGTGTGTGTGTATGTGTGTGTGTGTGTGTGTGTGTGTGATCAGAGATTTGATATAGGACCACATGGATGGTCATGATGCCTCCTCTACTCATGTAGTTATGATGCTGTTATTTTAGTGAAAAATGATTTGCTATTTAGTTTATAGTTAATAAGATAAACCTTGTGAGATCTTAATGGTTTATTTACTCTTTATTAAGTTTATATTCTAGTTCTATTTCTAAGATACTTATATTTAATATTTCTAGTTTGTTTACTGTGATGCATAATTAGATCGTAATTCATTTATTGGTACTTTAGGTTGAAGTTAGTAATAATATAAAAAAAATATGAATTCCTACTTCTAAACTAGTTGGAAATAAATTTAGACAAATCTATGCTAACAAATGAAATATGTCAACAGAGTAATCAACCTAGAGAGCGATTACTTAGTTACTAAAAATCAAACCCTAGTTTACAGTAACAACTCATGAATATTGAATGAATACAGAAACAAACTTAAAGATGCAATCCTAGTTATATACATCCTATCATAACATTCACCACCCAAGGGTATGTTTAAGAAATACAAACCCTAGCAGAGTCTAACCAGAAAACCAAATACATAGGGTTAGGAGATACATTGGAAACATTTACCTAACATATCCATCAATTAATCTAGAAAGTAGTAATAGATAGTTTAGGGTTAAAATCTAAGAAATGTAACCCTAGGAGATATCGACAAAACTATAATTTCTAGGATTAGAATTATATAAAGAAAATTTACATAAAGCAGCCAACATTTACCCTAGAAATGAACTTGACATACTAAGAACTCATACCTGTAATGTTCTGAAGCTCCTTTAATGGATGAACGTGCACACTTTTTAAATAACCAGCATTAACAATTTAAGATAGATATGACCTCTTATTTTGATGACCAAATCACTTGGGAACTACCACGTTCCTCCCAACCATGACCCAGAACTGTTCCTGGTTTTAATACGGATCCCCCCGAGCTGGACTCTGACATGCAAGTAGCTTAGAGCTTCTAAGTTAAGGTTTTCCTATGTGGTGTATCAGATCTGGGTCAGTTCTCTTTTTCCTTCGAGAAACTGTTTCTTCAAGAATTTACTTGAGAGGAAACAGGAAGAAAAATGACTCCTATAATGATACATCAGAACCCCAAGCCTTTCCTTGTCTTCAGTCTTTACACAAAAACTTTTCAGTAAAAGGGAAAGTTAAATCAAGAAACCTTGGTTTCTTGATTTAACTCTTTTCAGTTACTTTGGGTAATTATTAATATTTCAACTTAGGAACTTTCTTCTAGTTCATAGTTAGACTTTTCAGTTTTGGACTATTTATTATCTTTTAATAATAAATAATAATTGATGGAGCTTATTCTTCTTCTTTCATTTATTTATATTATTAATACGTTTAATTCTTTATACATATCATGTATAAAGTACATAATAATATAACATTTTGTTAACAATGTCTTTGGGCATCATATACCATGATCTGTAGACTTAATGACACTTATTCATTGAGGCCAATTAAGTAGATGGTTTAGGTCCACTAGGCTAGGAAACTCTACACATCCTTGCATGTTGGATTTCACTCATATAACGTTGTAGCTCTTTAGTACTTTGATGAGAATACATAAATTTGAAATTTCATTTAATCACTTATAAATAAGTATGATGAGATCAATATTTTTCTCGAGTAATTTTCACTCGGAAGTTATTAAATTTTTTTCAGTAACCCCTAGCGCTTACCAGATCCCATACTCAATTCCTTTTGCAGGGAGTTACAAACATAGTGCAATTCCAGAGCTTTCGCTCAACACTAAATGCTAGGATGTACTTGTACGACACACCTAGGGATACAATGGCCAAGAATCCGATACTCTCGAGCTTATGCTCAACATCAACATGGAAGGATTCAGGGCTCACTCCCAACACATCAAATTATATTTTCATGTGTTCCAGAGCTTCTCGCTCAAAACAAAACATCTCGTCAATCATGTGCTTTGTTGATGTATTTGTAACTTCAGAATGTATTCGCTTGTATATATTATGTATTGTACCCCGATGTTTATTCCGGGAAGTGTTTATAATGTATTTGAGTCATGTCATGCCCCGATGTTCCTATCGGGAGATTCAATAATGTAAACAAGTCATGTAAAGTCATTGTGGGTAACCCTCCTATTGATCAAGGGTTAAAGTCCTCGCAGTTGTGGGGCCCTAGGGTTATTAGAATCTCCTAGAGAAGTCAGCCCTAGTAAGTTATTGTCAAGTTGAAAATTAGTATAAATAGAGAGTGAGCCTCTCTATTTAACACACATTCACTCACACTCAGTTGTAGCGCATAACAGAGAGAGAAGAAGTTGCTGGGACAAGAGAGAGAGAGATTATTGCTATCAAGAGATCATCTTACTATTTTTGGAGTTTTGCTTTTGGTGTTGTTTCTATCTCAGAGGAAGTTGCAGGGTTTTATCCTTTATGGCTTCCCTGAGGAAAAAATTTGTGTTCATTGTCTCTTACGTTTGATTTCTATGCTTGTTATTCTCTCAGTCAAAGATCCTAATATAATGCTGGCTTGAATGACAAAATTCTAACATGGTATCAGATCTAATTTGAGAAGATGACACTGTGCAGTTACGAAAACTAGGGCTTCCTACTTTTTGGATCTCTGTCCATATATTTTCATAAAAAAAGTGTTGGACTCACTCTCCTCTCCAAGGCGCATCTTTCTGTCGAAGCAAAATCTGATTCTAAGTATTTTCAGTTTTTGACTAGACACTATGGTCGAAAATTAGGGATTTCCATAGAAGTGGAATTTTTTGAGTGAGCCCAGGCCTGGTTTGATCTCCTCCTCAAAATTGAAGTTTAGAGATCAAGATCAAATTTTTTGGTTGGGAAAAACTCCAAGAAAGTCAAACCCTAATCTACTCTTGAATCAACTCTACATAAATTCAGCTCGAGATCCAGTTCTGACATCTTAACCTAGTAAGATCTAAATATTTTGTATTTCCATTTGAGGTTCTCAGTTAAGATGTCTCATCATACCAAGCTTGATGAAAAGCTTGAGGGAGATAATAAATTCCGATCTTGGAAGTATAGGATCTCCCTGGTCCTGGAAGACAATGAGTTGGACTCTTACATCAATGAAGAGGTTCCAGTTCCAAAGGGAGATGAGGCTAACGCCTTACATAAGAAGAATTTGATCATGGATAAGAGCATTATTGCTGATTTAATAAAGGATCACCTCATACCATAGGTGTCCTCCTTAAAGAAACTTAAGCTATGTTTGATGCCATGACCAAACAGTTTGAAGGAAAGAACATAAACCGAAAGATGACTTTGAGGAACTAGTTGAGAAATGTGAAGATCCAGAATGTGGAGACCATACAGTCATACTTTACAAGGGTCTCCCAGATCAAACAAAAATTTGAAGCTATTAATGAAGAAGTGGAGAAAGTAGAGATTGTAATGACTGCCTTGAATGGTCTCCCTAGATCATGGGACTCCTTTATTCAAGGGATCTGTGCCAGAAAGAATCTAGTCATGTTTAGCAAACTATGGGAAGAATGCTCATAAGAAGAAGCTTGAATAGAAGCTCGAGAAGAAAAGATGGGAAGTGAAGATCAAGCTCTCATGGTACACTCCAAGAAAAGTAGAAGAAGTTCTCATCACCCCAAAGGTAAGCACTTCCACAAAGATAACACTAGAAGATATTTGTCTAGAATCAAATATTATACATGTGACAAGAAAGGACACTATGCTAGATAATGTCCTAGAAAAAAAAATGTCTCTCACAAGAAGAAGAGAAACAAGAGAAGACATCATGCTCATGTTGCAGAGGATGATGAACATTCCATAAGAGAATCAGACAAGAAAATGATGATTCCTCAAGTGATGAAGAATATGTTTTGATTTCCTCTCTCACGGGAAACATCACACATGGAAGCAATGATTGGCTTATAGACAGTGGGGCTTCCAAACATATGACATAATTTAAGGAGTCCTTTGTGAAACTATCAGAACATGAATCACTCCACAAGGTGAAACTTGGAGATGGCTACCAATATCCAATAAAAGCTAGTGGGGAATCCTCCTATAAGCTAGACTCTTGAAAGTCTATGAATATGAAGGATGTATTATTTGTACCAAGACTAAATAAGAACCTCCTCTCCATATCTGCATTAGATGCAAAAGGCATGAGGGTTGCATTTGTAGATGTCCAAGTTCTCATGTAGCCAAAGGGAAAGACTATAAATGATGTAGTAGTAATTGGAGAGCAAGATGGATGACCATACAAATTCAAGGGCTAACCAGAACAAGCTTTGGTCCATGAATCAGTGGAGAAAAATGAACTTTGGCATAGAAGGCTTGCACATGTTCACTACAGAGCACTACCACTTGTAAGCAAAGTTGTTGGGGGACTTCCAGAAATTCAGGAAAAACATGACAGTGTTTGCAAAGGATGTGTAAAAGGAAAGAACACAAAGAAGACATTTCCAAGAAGCAAGAGTAAGGCAAAAGGAATCTTCGAAATCATTCACTCCAATGTATGCAGTCCGATTTCATCCATTTAATTAAGTGGGTATGTATACTATGTTTCTTTTATTGATGATTTTTCTAGGAACACATGGATATACTTCTTGAAGAACAAAGATGAAGTATTCAACAAGTTCAAGGAATTCAAAGCCTTGATCGAGAACCATACAAAAAATAAAATCAAAACCTTTCGATCAGATAATGGTGGAGAGTTCACATCAAATGAATTCAAAGAATTATGCAAAGATTCATTGATTAAGAGGGAGTTAACCACTCCATATAATCCACAACATAATAGGGTTGCAGAAAGGAAGAATAGAATGATCATGGAAGTTGCAAGGGCCATGCTTCATGATCAAGATATTCCCATCCATCTATGGGAAAAAGATACCAGAACAACGGTGTATGTACAGAATCGTACTCCACACAGAGTACTCAAGAACAAGACACCTGAAGAAGTCTTCTTCGGCAAGAAACCAGAATTCACCCATCTTAGAATATTCGGCTGTCTAGTGTACATACATATTCTGAAAGAAAAGAGGACAAAGCTAGATCCTTCAAGAAGGAAGGGTATATTTGTGGGATACTCTGAAACCTTGAAGGCTTACAGAATATACTTACCAATATTTAAGAAGATAGACATCAGCAGGGATGCAACATTTGATGAAGACTCAGCTTACAGCAACTCCAGAAAGAGACCTACTGAACAACCTGAAGAAATAGAAGCACCCAGAATTCATGACACAACCATGAATGATGAAATTCAAGAAGAAGATTGAGAATTAGAAGAACCTCAAGAACCTATAGATCCACCTCGGAAGAAGAATCCTCACAAGAGGAAACCTGCTTAGGTACAAGAAGCTATCCAAGGTGTAGAAAAATATGCGGCTTCAGAAGAAAATCACAGAGAAATAAAAAGAACCAGGTCCTGCTCCAGGTACGTAGCATTGTTATGTGACTTCATCGATAAAGAACCTTCCAACTATGAAGAAGTGTCAGAAAGGAAAGAATGGAAAGATGCTATGATCGAAGAGCATCAATCGATCATGAATAATGATGTCTGGAATATTGTCCCTAGACCAGATAGCAAATGGATCTACAAGATCAAGCATGCTGCAAATGGTAGCATAGAGAAATATAAACCAAGATTTGTGGCTCGTGGATTCTCCTAGAAAGAAGGAATATATTATGAAGAAAATTTTGCACCTATAGCCAAATACACTTCCATCAGATCAGTACTTGCTGTGGCTGCAATAATGAAATGGAAGATACACCAGACGGATGTCAAGACTGCTTTCTTGAATGGTGTAGTGGAAGAGAAAGTGTATGTGGAGAAGCCACTCAGTTTTGAGACACATGACAGGGAATATCATGTGTGTAAATTAAATAAAGCCCTGTACGATTCGAAACAGGCACCCATAACATGGTATGGTAGAATTGATAGCTTTCTATCTAGTTTAAGCTTTACCAAGAGTAAAGCAGATTCCAACCTTTAGTACAAGGTTGAAGATGGTAACCTAGTGATACTCCTACTATATGTAGATGATCTGTTTGTAATAGGTATTGATGGGTTGATTGCTGATACGAAGAGGAAGCTTTCTGTCGAGTTTGAAATGAAAGACTTGGGTATGATGCACTATTTTCTAAGCATGGAGCTGTGGAAGAGTGTAGATGGAATTTCCTTGGGACAAGGGAGTAGAGATCCTGAAGAGATTCAGGATGATGGATTGCAAGGCGATGACCACACCTATGGCATCGAACCTAAATCTATTGAGTGATGCTTCATCTAAGTCGGGTGATTCCATGATGTATCGTCAGATGATTGGGTCCTTGATGTACCTGATGAATATGAGACCAGATATTTTCTTTGTTGTGAACACCTTGAGACAGTTCCAGACAGATCCGAGACATGTGCACCTGATTCCTGCAAAGCATATTCTGAGGTACCTAAAGGCTACAGTTGATTATGGGATCAAGTATAAGGCTAATCAAAAGATTCATGTGGAAGGTTATGCAGATTCAAATTGGGCAGGCAGTGAAAGAGCACTTCAGGGTGTTGCTTCAGTATGGGACCAGGTGTGATCTCTTGGTTTAGTAGGAAATAGTCTTACATGGAACTACATATAGCTGAAGCAGAGTATGTTGTAGCTTGTTCAGCTAGTTGTGACGCAGTATCGCTAAGGAAGCTATTGCCTGATTTATTTGATCTCCAGTTGGATGCTACTTGTATATATTGTGACAACCAGAGTTGTGTGAAGTTGTATGAGAACCTAGTGTTCCATGACAAATCGAAGCATATCAAGATCAAATATTACTATATCAGGGATATGGTGCAGAGAGGAGCAGTGAAGCTCCAGTATGTTGAGATAGACGAACAAATAGCTGATGTGTTGACTAAACCATTGTCTAGAGTGAAGTTTGAGTACTTCAGAGAGAAGCTTGGTGTTCTCTAGATCGAGGTTCCCTCCAAAGGGAAGTGATGGGTCCATGAGCCATTCTGACAAGGTGAGAGGATTGGTTCCTTACATCATCAAATGTAAGGTATGAGTCATTCTGTCATGGTGAGAGGATTGGCTCCTTCCATGGCCAGATGTGAGTGTTGAGGAATTTTGAGGTGACTGTGAGATGTGTTCTCACATGATCAGATCTAAGCGCTAAATTCCATTCTCGAAATGGAGGCACCTAGTCAGTTACCAAGAATACTCAACCTAGAGTTGAGGTCCATTCTGATGTGATTGGGGGATGTCTTCCCACATGATCAGATATAAGTGCTGAAGGCCATTCTCTGGGAGAATGGAGGTATCTGGTCAGTTACAAGGAATCCTCAGCCTAAGGCTAAGAGCCATTTTGATGTGACTGTGGGATTGGTTCTGACATGATCAAATGTAAGTGCAAAGCCTTTCCATAGATGATAGTAGGTGTTTCCTATCATGCTGGTAGATGTGAGTGCTGTGCCTTTTCACAGATGGTAGTAGGTGTGTCCTACCATGCTGATTATATGGTAAGTGTTGTTCCTTTCCACAGATGACAGTAGGTGTGTCCTATCATGCTGGTGGTTGTAAGTGCTAATCCTTTCCACAGATGATAGTAGGTGTGTCCTATCATGCTAGTGGTTGTGAGTGCTGTGCCTTTTCACAGATGGTAGTAGGTGAGTCTTACCATGCTGGTGATTATAATTGTTGTGTCTTTTCACATATGATAGTAGGTGTGTCCTATCATTCTGTTGAATGTAAGTGATAGGCCTTTCTGACATGGTTCTTGGATGTGTTCCTCCCATTGTCAGATGTGAGTGTTGGGCATGCCTTTCTGACATGGTGTTGGATGTGTTCCTCTCATGGTAAGATGTATGTGCTGGGTGGGCCATTCTGACTTAGGGTCAGATATAAGCCCTGAAGAAGACCTACATGGATGCTAGGACTACAACCAACATGAAAAAGGGATGGCTCTATAGAACTTCCTACGACGAGAAGAATCAAGAGATAACACCCATGATGATGACCCAGTGATGATCCAGATCGAGCGATGATGATCCAGCAGTGATGATCCAGATCCAGTGATGATGATCCAGATAGAGATGAAGATGACTTGAAGATGAATATGACGAGCACTCGATGATGATCCAGATAATACAGAGAAGAAGAATTGTGCTGATAAATTGTGTCGAGAGAATACCTTCCTAGTTAAGAGGGAGTGTTGATGTATTTGTAACTTTGGAATGTATTCACTTGTGTATCTTATGTATTGTACCCCGATGTTTATTCTAGGAAGTGTATGTAATGTTTTTGAGTCATGTCATACCCTGATGTTCCTATCGGGAGATTAAATAATGTAATCAAGTCATGTAAAGTCATTGTGGGTAACCCTCCTATTGATCAAGGGTTAAATTCCCTGCAGTTGTGGGGCCCTAGGGTTACTAGACTCTCCTAGAGAAGTTGGCCCTAGTGAGTTATTTTCAAGTTAGGAATTAGTATAAATAGAGAGTAAGCTCTCTATTTAACACACATTCACTCACACTCAGTTGTAGGGCATAACTGAGATAGAAGAAGTTGATGGGACAAGAGAGAGAGAGACTACTACTATCGAGAGATCATCTTACTATTTTTGGGGTTTTTCTTTTGGTGCTGATTCTATCTCGGAGGAAGTTGCAGGGTTTTCTCCTTTATGGTGTCCCCAAGGAAAAACTTTAGTTCATTTTCTCTTATGCTTGATTGATGTTCTTGTTATTATTTCAGTTAAATATCCTAAGATAATGCTATCTTGAATGATAAAAGTCTAACATGCTTCAATGTCGACACCCAACACAGACAAGCATATACATATATCATCAATAATTAGATGACACTAAATATATAAAACAAATCATGATGTTCATATGCAGTGGGGTATTCGACCAAATATAAAAATAAAACATCAAGATAATCATCATAATCAATAGGCACATGACTATTAGTGTTAGGTCCAAAATTCAAGATATTACATCCCTCCCTGCTTAGAACAATGCCATCCCTGGTGTTCTAGGGACTCAAAATGATATCATGAAACAAGGAGGGGTAAGCCTTTCTCATGGTGGCCTCATTCTCCCAAGTATCCTCATCAGCCTCAAAGTGCTTCAATTGCACTTTCAATTGGAATACGGTGTGCTTCTAGAGCTGCACCTCTCTTTGGTCCAAAATACGAGTCGGGTCAAGGGAAAAATCCGCATCATGTTCCACCTATAATAGGGACCAATAAACAACATGTTTAGTATCATAAACATATTTCTTTAACAAAGATGCATGGAAAACATTATAGACTCTTACATGCACGGGCAATGCTAGTTCATAATCGACTAGCCCTTTCTTGGCCAGTATTTCAAAAGGTCCGCAAAATGTAGGTGCTAACTTACCACACCTACCCAAGATCAACGAGCTTCATTTGGCTTTTACTTTAAAGTAAACATGATCTCCTATTTGAAAGTCCTTATCCTTACTTTTCTGATCCGCGTAACTTTTATGGTGGTCTTGTGCTTTTTTAAGGTTCACAAGGACGTTGGTAACCAAATGTTCCAAGTCCATCAACAAATCAGTCCCTAACATGAGCCGATCCACCAGGATATCCCAAGTAACCGGTGTTCTACACTTCCATCCATAGAGTACCTCAAAGGTCCCCTCCTTCTAGAACATACAAGTAATCCTTGGACCATAGCAGTCTAGATTCATCAACCCTGTATTCTTTTTTTTGTTGAAACAACCTGTCCTCCTGGAATTTCTTGAGGATATCTACATAGAAGGGGTCCACTCCGTTGGACACTCTAATCTTCTCATGCAAATATGCATCGGTTTGACTCAAATTCACCTCATAAATAATGTGATTTCATCGGCTTAAAGCATCATCAACCTCATTCTCCTTGCCCATAATGTGCTTAAGATCGAAATGGTACTCGCTGAGGAAAGCGAACCATATGGCTCTCCTTGAATTTTGATTTGGTTGATCAAATAAATACTTCAGACTCATATTGTCTATCTTCAGAAGGAACTTCCTTCCCATGAGGTAGTGCCTCCACATTCTCAAAGCATGGATGATGGCTACTAACTTGAGATCGTGCATAAGGTAATTTTGCTCATGTTCTTTCAGCTTCCACGATTTGTAATAGATCACATGATCATTTTGCAAGAGGACTCCTATAAGGCCTTCCTTGTTTGCATCCGTGTAAACAATGAAATCCCCATTGGGATCTGTAATTCATAACACCGGTGCGGTCATCAAAATCTGCTTAAGATTTTGAAAACTTTCTTCACACTTAGAGGTCCATAAGAACTTACTTGCTTTCTTCTACAAAGCGGTCATGGGGCAAGCGATTGTCGAGAAGTTCTCAATGAAATTTCAATAATATCCGGCTAATCCCAAGAATGAACTAATGTTAGTTACATTAGTAGGGGTAGGCCAATCCTTTATGGCTTTAATATTTTTTAGGTCCACAATTGTCCCTGTCTTGGAGATAATGTCACCTAGATACTATATCTATGGTTTGTAAAACTCACATTTACTAAATTTAGCGTAAAGCTGGTGTTCTCTTAACACTTGTAGTACTACACGAAGGTGTTCTTCATGTTATTATTTATTCTTTGAATAAACCAGTATGTCATCCATAAAGACTAAGATGAACTTATCCAGATAGCTACCGAATATGATTTTCATCATACACATAAAGTTTGCGAGTGCATTTGTCAACCTGAATGACGTCACTACAAACTCATAGTGTTTGTACCTTGTACGAAAGGTGGTTTTGTGAATATCCTCGCCGCCAATCCATACCTGATGGTATCTAGATCATAGGTCAATCTTTGAAAATGTTCTGGCTCCTCCCACTTGATTGAACAAGTCATCGATCCTGGGAAGTGGGTAATGGTTCTTAATGGTCTTTTTGTTCAACCGATGGTAATCGATACACATCCACATCGCACCGTCTTTCTTCTTTACGAACAATATTGGTGCTCCCAAAGTGGACACACTCGGTTGGATATACCATTTCTCTATCAACTCCTGCAACTGTAGTTTGAGTTCCACCAACTCAGGTGCACTCATGCGGTAAGGGGCTTTGTGTAATGTCCAAAATATTCCATTGGGTCACAATGGCCAAATCACATTTTCCATATTCATGAAAGTTGTCAAAGGGATGCTAAAAGTCAAATAATTGCAAAGGTGGAAAATCACATTAGAGGAAATTTCAACTCAAAATGGACATCCAAAAAAAATTAATAAAATATTAGTTAAAATAATAAAATAATATTTATTAATTTTGGAGGAAGAAAAGAAAAAAACTAGTTTTTTGTTTGTATTTTCGACATATATCCCCGTGTTTTTACTCAAATTTCGATCAGGAGAGCTCATTGGATGCGGAATTAAATTCCCCATCTAACGAGTACCCACATGAAATAATTTTGACGGACCCTGCTACCCTAAAACTAAGAAATACCTGAAAAAACGTGATGATGACATCATCATCACATTTTTTCAAGTATTTATTATTTTTGGGGTAGTGGGGTCCATCAAAAGTATTCCAAGCGGGTACTCGTTGGATGGGGAATTTAATTCTGCATCCAACGAGCTCTCCTGATCTAAATTTGAGTAAAAACATGAGGAAATATGTCGAAAGTACAAACAAAAAAAGTAGTTTGTTTTATGATACATATCCCCAAATTTATATTAAAAAAGTGTTTAAGACCTATACAGTATTTCAAATTTAAAGAGATTTCATTGTCTAACACATTATGACATGGAATTTTAATTAAAGTTAAAAGGCCCATTTTGAGTTGAAATTTCCTCTAATGCTAGTTTCCTAGCTTAGGGGTGGAAGCTTTGATATTTGGAATAAGGGGGATAATAAATGATGTTTACACATTAGAAGAGGATAAATATTTAATAATGTAGCTTATTAAACAAATACAAGATAAAATGGAAGTGGCAATGGAGCATGAAGACACATGGAGACTATGGGGCCCACACTAGCTAGAATTCCTATGTTAAATGGTATCTTTCTCTTGCAAATTCGAATATATGGGAAGCCTAATGTTTTTGGATGGATTATAAGGATAATATACTTGTCCATATAATTTATAGTTAAAATTTGGGATGAATTGTAATTTACATGGGAGAGGAAGAGCCAAATGGAAGTTTCATGGACACTTGGCCAGATTCCCCTTACATTTATGACATCTATGACACCAATGATGAAGATTCTATGACAGTTATGACACAAGTCAGATCTGAAGTCTGAAATACTGACATACTGAAATTTCAAGACTGAATAGAGAATCTTAGAGGTCAAATTTGGGAGTTGGAGAAGGCCAAGAGGCTCCTACTCAAATTTGGGAGATGAGGGAAGGTGAAGAGAGACGCCACATGGCATATCATGAGCAACCACACCAATTAGACTTGGCTTTGGTTTATGGATGGATTTGGAAACTTATAAGGCTAATAATGTTTATAAAATATAGGCATCAAACATGAGAAGAAGATTTTTCTCATTAGTGAAATTGTCATTTTTGAATTGTGAGAGCTAGTGGATGACTAGTTTTCTTGCTTAAGCCAATTTCAAGGGTGAAAGATTCCCATCCTAGTTGGTGTTTGGAAAGGCCACTCAAGTATTTCATGAAGATTTAATGGAGTCTTATTTTCATTGGAAGCTACAAGAAAGCATGTGGATTCTTCTATGGCAGCACTCTCTCTCAACTATTTCCAGTTTTCACACCATATTCATGCCAATGGAGGGATTGCGCTTTGGGTGAGCTATTGATCTCTTTGGGGAAGATTATAATGCCAATTATATTATGTGATAATGTATATTCTCTATATTTCATGTTCAGAATACTCTCAGGTCGAAATACCCAAAATAATTCATGTAAAAATGTTGAACAATGAAGAAATAGTGTCATTTCCCCACTATCTTGTTGTGAACCATTGTAATGCTGATGATTTTGAATTGAGAGAGATTGTCATTGTCCATTTATGATTGTAATTAGTTAAATATGATATATTATTCATTATTAGAAAGTTTCAATTCTAAATTTCCAAGAGTTGTATGTCAAAATGACTTTTAATGAGCAAACAATGACCATTTCCACTCCATTTTGATATATGCCATGGTAATGCTTATTATTTCGAATGGAGGAATGTATCTATGATAAATGTATGATATATGGACTGTAATTAATGTGTAATTCAAGTCTCATCCAAATCTCATGTTCAGTACTTAAGCATTGGAATCCATTTTACTCAGTTTTATTGCATTGGGAGAAGATTTGGTGCATTTTCCCCAAGGGTCGAAATTGTGACTTGGGAGTTGTTTTGGAAATAGTCATAACAGCCTGTATAAACTGAACCATGATGCATATGAAACTTTTAAAAGGTCCCTTACACATACCCATCATCTTTTCATAAATTCAAGTGACTTTGGGATCATTTGTGAAGCCATTTCTGGTAATTACCCAAGGGAAATTGGAGCCCCAATTTGCTAGTAAAGACTCCTACTTTGAACAGAACATTAAACAAGTTTTCAGAAGTAATTGGGAGGTCAAAAAACATAAATTAGAATTATATTTAAGTTATATTATCATTCATGTACCTTCAGAGAAAATTTGGAAGCATTTGGGTCAATTTGTAGGTCTAGACATCAAAACTATCCAAGAGCCAAAATTGTGAAAAAATTGGAAAATTGGGAATTTAAAAAAAAAATTGAAAAAGGGGAAATTACACTTTCGAGGCTAGGGATTGATCATGGGGTCAATTCGATGGAAAAGTATAGGTCTTGTTTCAGAGGTAATACATGGATTTCCTCAAGAAACACATGAATTCTCCAAGAACGGGGAAGTCTTCTATGAGTTGTTCCCTATCAGAATCTATGTCTTGGATGTTTACTGCAAATAACTTTAAGCCTTTCCTAACACATTTCTTTGCTTGCAAGGCATATGTTTGTCTTAGAGAAACTTTCTTTGGGATGCCCTGAACCTTCACTTGGTTTCCTAGGCTATGAGTACACAAGATAGACTTGTGCAAACAATTGAGCATGACATGGTGTTGTTCTAGCTAGTCCATGCCGATAAGCATATCGTGCGATCCTAAAGGTAGGATGTTCAGGTTTACTTTCATAAGAAAACCATTCAAGTTTACCTCACATTCTTTAACAATTTCTGAAACTTTATGTTTCATACTGGTGGATAATCGTACCATCCAAGGTTTATCATGCTTAGCTTTATCTAGTTTCCATATATCAAAAATTTTAGGTGAAACATAGCTGCAGAAAGCACTGAGATCAATAAGTATTGAAATAGAAGTGTTCAATATCTTACCTTCTATCTCAACCATCATAGCTTGATGATCCTCCTGTCGGCCATCCAATGCTGCATAGATCCGGGGTGTTCAAGCTATGTCCTCGACAGTTGGTTCTTCTTGTAAGTTGTGCAAGACCCCACCGGTCTTATTATTACAATCTCAGGCATAATGAAGCTCACTGCATTTCAAGCACTTGATCTATAGCGGGGTAGGATTGGCTCCACTTGCTACTGGTTTGTTAACATTAGCAACTGGTACATAAGGATTTGTACTAGACCTATTAAAGTTCTTGTTCGCTTGAAAGATGTTGATTTTCTTTCTGTATGACTGTGGGTTGGACCCAGGTTTATGGTTATCAGATAAGTTCTTAGACTTGTATTGGTTTCGGTTCACGTTTTCCTACCTCAATTGTCCATGCTCATAACAGAGCCTATCTTTGTGCAGCGTGGTATCCAAGGTTTTAGACATGTTGAATTCAATCCTGTACCAAAAAATGGGAGGAAGACATCCTAGAAATTACTGGATATTTACTTTTTCCTCTTTGATGTATGGTACATAATGCAATAGATCTAGAAATCTATTAATGAACACATCCATAATCATGGATCGCATGCATAGTTCGTCAAAATATTTCACTTTTCTGTCAAACAATATTTTTGACATATATTTTTCTTGAAAACATTTTCGGAAGGTATCCCAGCGTATTTCCTGCAGCTCATCTTTCTTGGTTTGTTTTAAACCCCTCCACCATCTTGCTGCCTTACCATTTAAGTTATAGACGGCAAGCTTAGCCTTCATCTCACTTGAATAGTTATGAACTAGAAAATACTTACTCATGCCCAGCAGTCACTCTTCAGCCTTTTCCCCCATGTTTACTTCAACTTCATAGGTCAGGGCTCTTTTTTTTCGGAACTCCCCTTGAATACTGTCATCACTCCTTTCCTTCTTTCTACACGGAGAAAGTGAGTCACCACTAGAAGGACTGTGGTGGTCTTCTTTAGTTGCTTTAGGGGTACATTCTTTTTCTTCTCCTCTTGGGATGGTAGCCCGGTTAGGGTATGGTTCTCTCTTGGATCTGTTGGTGAACTCAGTAGGTTTACCTTGCAAGATTCCTCTCGTCTTATTCCTTAGTAAGGATTCATTTATAGCTTGTTGTTCCTTCCTTTCATTCAGGCTGTCTTCTCTGAAACTTTTCAATTCAGCTTCAAGACTATGTAAATTTTTCAAAACATCAGAGTTTAGCTCTAACACCAGCTTCAATTCTGGAGTGGGGGTGGTCATCTTCCCTTAGCGACTATTTTCTTCCTCACTATTCATAAACTGAATAGTTCTGTAAAAATTTCCTGTAAACACAAAAAAAATTAAATGGCAGAAAAATGTCTGTTAGTAACATGTTTAATTTACATGCTTTATTTTCTCTGTGTGAATGGTTGGAGCACCCATACGTCTCTTAGTATTGAAAATGGGCTCTGATACAACTTTTAATGTCCCCCCCACCCCCCAAAAAAATTNCTACTTAGACAGAACATTAATCACTTGCGGAACTCTATCATATACTTCATATACCACTATTTATTCGTAAGTTGTTCTTACACTCTGTATTTTACTTTCAATTGATGTCGTCCTATTTTTAAGTACTTTAGTATTATGTTTATACTTTCGTTGCTTATGTGTTGTCACTGGATTTATATTCTTTGTCCTTTCTGCATAGTCGCACTTGTTAATTATCACATCCTAACATAACTTTGTTTGTGGGGACAAAGTAGGTAGAGTGGCGGGACTCATTCTCCCATGACGGTTTGAGAGGTAAAGTATTACTTGTTACACAGACTTACTTAGTTCAACTGAGCTAAGGAACCTATTTAATTTACTTTTAGGTCTACCTCGTGTTAAAAGGCTTAGCAAGGAGATTTCATCATTTTGATCTTTATTTGTTCTTAATGTTCATCATTACGCTTCATCCCTGCTTCAGATTGATAGCAAGGTAATCTTACTTGTTAATTATCTAGCCTAGATAATAAACTATGTAATACCTAAATAATATATACAAATATACTTGATGTACATTTTATTACTGTTATTAATGATTTAGATTTATAAGATGGTAAGTGACACTTTCGTCAATTTAGCTATCATAGCTAAATTTCCTATGCACTAAGTAATATCCATTATGGTTTATATCCATTGTCCATATATATCTTAAGATAGTTGCGTTCATATTTTGTTCCATTTTAAATCTATTAACATATCCTATGTGTTTCTTATATGCAGGTTATTATATTGGCCTAACACTAGACCTTTGATATTATATCTTTACTTATATCACCATGGCATACTCCATATGCCAAGGTTCTTATGCTTGAGCCTTGTGGAAAAGAGGGGACTAGTGCTAAACTTTAGAACTAGACTTTACATGTTAATTACAATATCTAAACTTTAATACCAAAATAAGGACTAGTGCATACCATGCATGGGTTATACTAATATATGAAATATTGTAATAGCATAAGGTCTGCACTTAAGCTTTGGGGTTGGAGAAATAACATATGGTGGAACCATATGGTAACAGGGTTTAATCCTATGCATGAAGGGTGGTATTAAACGATACCTTCCAATGAAACTTGACTATGGAGAAGGGGATTTTGGCTTTGACATTAATGGTGTTGGTGAAACCCACCAACAAATATTTGTCGACAGGGGTTCCCACTCTATCGACACCTTTTAGCGCAATCTCCCTGAGCACTGGCCCAGACAGGTTTTACCCTGCCCTACAACTTCTCCGAACTAGATGAGGTCTCACCTGAGGCATTCAAGGGAGAGCTATCCGAACTGAGTTTCCGACAGTGGGAGAGGAGGATATGGGGATCTGATGGAGGGACATCATAACTTATGCAATCACCACATAGTAATATCGTAGCATTATTCATGGAACATCATTATTCATAGCACATCAAACAACTACAGAAACACAGATTGCATCGACATAAAAGAAACAGATCTCATTGATGTAGCAGAAAGAGATTAAATCACATCTATATTATGTCATTGTAAGAAAACAAATTCATAGCATCATAACAGATCTATAACAACAAACAAGGATTAAACTAGACTCATCGAATCTTATTAACCTTGCACAAATATACCGCATTACATGATTCTTCTCCAAAATCGGAGACTGCATACATCAGGAAGAGACCCAGATAAGATCACAGTTAAGACAAAAAATTCTCCATAAAGCAGATCTCACCTGATCTTATCCTGTACAATAGCGCATACAATCTCATACAATCTCTCACAACTACTGCTTCTTCTTACTACACTCTACCCTCCTCCCAATTTCCAAAAATATATCTATAAATAGGCTTATGCCTTTACATCAAGGGTCCTCTACTAACTAACTTCTAACTGCTACTGACCTATTGCCACAAAACTTGGTCAAAATATACATAAAAATTCAAAAAGTGGTTATCCTTCCGCTTATCGCACCAATTTGCCCTTGCGTGGTACCGCGTAAACTTGCGCATCTACCACGATGTTGCGCAACTCAATTTCCCCAAACCCCTTGCCAACAGGCTCCCAAAAAATCTTTGTGGATCGCCCTCGAGACACATCAAGTTGACAGGGTTTATGTCGAAGTCGTTTCCTTAAAATTTGCAAATTTCGACGTAATTTCCCAAACCTACAGCTGGAGTTTACTAGCAATACTATGACAGTTAGTCAAAGTTTGATAGATGGGATGCTCCTCACTATCCTTGTTTTTACCCATCTATCAATTCTCTTAAATAGGCTCGAGCATGGTTACGACCTTAATTTCCAACTGGCCACCAAGTTCTTGGAATTTTTCGAGCTACTCGTGGCGCTTTGCTCATGTTCTTCTACCCAAGAAGCTCGTTGTTGTAGATCCTTTAGTTCTATGTCCCAAGTGATCTGCACCATCAGTGACATGGCCTTCAGCGATGTCTTTAGGGTTATCAGTTGGCCCTCTTCCTCTTGCACCTACACAGTCAATTGACCAAGTTGCTCATCTTGAACAATACTTTTCCAAAACTGCATGGTCGCCTCCATAACAGTTTTAGCCTCTTGCTCCATAGTGCCGAACTGAGTGGCAATTTCTTTAATGGAGGTCTTGCACTTTGCAACCTGTTATGGCGGTATTGTGAGTTGCACTTGGGCCTAGAGTAGCAATTTATGGTCTTGAATTTCAACCAGAGTTTGCCCTAATCACTTGGCCCGTTCAACTGGGGTGAGCCTTGTGGTGTTGTCAAAAATGTTCTGGAAGGCATCAGAAAGAGCCTTCTCAACTTCTCTATACCGTGTGCATAGCTATGCCTGTTCAAAAATCAGAAGGTCTTGCACCTTCTTAAGGTCAGTAATATCTTTAGTAGCCTTCCATTGCAGCTCAGCCTGTGTCACCTTCAACTGGTTGATTGCTTGTAACTTTTCCTTTGAAAACTGCATGTGGACCTGGTGTAGCTCCTCTACTTCCTTCTGCAGCTTCTCAGTGATATTGCAGGACTCAACATATCCCTCAGCCAAATCCTTTTACCGTTCTGTCAACTCCAGTGTAGTGCCATGCTACAACTCAACCAATGCTATAGCTCATAGTTTGTTCAGATCCAAAGTCACGCTCTGAATTGGGTGCAACTGCTGGTGAAATTCTTCATTGCCGACGTCGATCGTAGTCGGGGAACTTGCATGTTCTTGGCCCGGGGATTTGTGTTGATCAATGGGCTATCCTGCAACAGAGATCTTGCCGATGGTTTTTTGGAAATAATATCAAAATGGACTCTATCCTATCTCTTACCACGCCAAATTATTCATGGTTGGATTCGCAGATCATCTTATTTGTAGCCATAGATGAATCCATGACAGATTTAATAAGCCGCTACAGTTTTCCTTCCATCCCCGATTTGGTACCACTGCCCACCTCATACTCCAAATGCGATTTGGTGCGAGTCTCCTCCCGCATACCTTGTGCTACATCTTCAGGATCCGTCGATGACTCATTATCGAATTCATGGGTTCTCAATTCCTATTGGGTAGGGTCTTCAGGGACCTCTTGGGGTAGCTCCTTATCTAACTCCTCCTGGCTCATCGAGATGTGCTAGTCCCTTGGCCAATCTTGCACAATAGTATCCAAATATTCCATGGTGACTTTATAAGGAAATGGTAGTCACTACCGATAAGGGTCTCACATGACCTAAATATGAATGGAGTGGGATCCAATAGCACACTGAAGGATTTGCTGATACTTGGCCACATCGTAGGGAGAAACTTTAGGAACGACAACTATGGAAACCTGCAACGCTTCCCAATAGATCTAGAAATGAATGGCACAGTCTGTTTGTCAACTGGGCTCTTCGACCCACCATAGGTTCTGATAGCGGGCATGACAAAAAACCTTGACTTCCTCAACCAGCATTGGCTGGTATTCTTCAGGTTACATCCAAGTAACGAGAGTGATAAGAATTGATAACCAACTATAAGAAAAGGGCCACCTGCTCTGAGTGACAAGCGCATCTTCAAGCAACTGATTCAACAAAAATAGAGACCAATTCATTTGTACCCCTTCAACACATTTTTGGGCATAGGAGACAACACTTAAATTGCATTGGACGGGTCAATTGCCACGTACAACCTTGCTGGCTAGAATTCTTGCACCAATCCGCACCGTCTATGAATTAATACTATCAATGCAAACAACACGACCATCCCATTGTAAACTGAAGCACTCCTTCAGCTGGTTCAGAAGTTTCTTATCCATATCTCTTCGACAAATATACTGTGCTGGGTCTTCCCTAGCCTTCGACAAACTAGTAATGCATGCAATCAATTCAACTATGATAGGGATTGTCGTATTCAGCCAAAGCATCCCTCCATGGAAAGACATCAACAATTGCTTCACACATGCATTTTCTTCATTGAATCAGCTAAAATGGGGCATATTGATGAGCCCCAATAACCCAGACTTGTCTAACCCACTGGCCCATGGTTTTAGAATTCATTGAATGGGGCCACAAGGCGCCATATGGATGGATTCATATGGCTCATCCCGGACATATTTAAGCAAGAGAAGGTCATGATCGTCAAACCTGAGCCTGATCAATGCCGGGATGATATCAACTGAGCATGTCATCCCTTCCGGCAGCGCTGGCAACTTGGGTGGGTACTTCTGATTCTTCGACATCTACCGTATCTTGGATGCTATATGCATAGGAGAAACACATCCCAATATATCATGCATTGATACACCCCGAGGTGTTACGGACTCAACAACTCCTGAGCTCAAAGGACCATTCTGTGCAGTTCCTTCTCCTCGCATCCTCACAGACGTGCGAGTTTTCCTCTTCACTGGCGATGTAGGACTGGGTCTCTAAGTCTGCCGCTTCCACTTAGAAATGGATGACAAAGCCACTGGCATACTCTTGAGTTCTTCTTCCACAACCATGGGCCAAACAGGGGACTTTTACCCATTAGAAATTTCAATAGCATCAAGGTGGCTCAACATCCCTTACCCCTCAAAACCTGAAAATACACTCCACAACTCATGTTGCACTTCGCTCAACACTTCTGCACATAATTCACCTTCTATTTCCTACTTACACAACTAAATAATACCATCTGATGCATCATGTGCAGTGTTTTATATCCACTTCCAATCCAAATTCATCATTACCAAATCTAACTTCACCATTATTACCAAATTAGGTATTAATGACACAAAATACGCCAACGATCTTACTCTTCTAACGGTCGGATCGCCCATTAATGCAGGTTGCTTCAACAAGCATCGCCAACCAAATGGTCTAACTACCTGCATTTATTACTTGATTTGACCACTCCACATTCCTATAACTGTCGCAAAGGGTCAACTGGTTATCGCTAACAATTTTAACCTTGTGGAGCCTCTCCCTCGGGGCTCGCCTTGCTCTGCTGAACTAAAATATTAATTTTTTTTTACACTTCATGTGGTGTGCATCGCTGACCCCATTGTATAGGGCTTCAACCAACTCCAGTTAATGAGCTTCGGAAACATTACACCATCTAACTATTGTAACTAAACTACACCGCTAGATGTAATGGAATGAACATGATAGGGACCTAACGAGTGCATTTGGAACTTACCTGGATGCTTGGTGAACTTACTGTCATATAAAAACACCAAATCTCCTGTTGCAAACTGTTTATGCTTAATATGGTGATCATGCCATGCCTTCTTTCGATCCTTTGCAACCTATTGCTAGAAGCCTACAAGGAAACAATCTTATTCAAGCTGACTCAATTGCACAACACGCTCTTCTAATGCCGCTGCATCTTCTATGCCTGTCACCAAAAAAATGCACAAGCTAGGAATGATATACTTCATAGGCATGACTGCCTCTTTCCCATAAACCAACTTAAATGGTGTCTAACTTGTTATTCGTTCGCAAGTAGTGCGATAGGCCCATAGAACTACAGGAATTTTTAAATCCCAGCCATCATGGTTATTTTTATATACCTTGGTTAGCTCTGTCTCCAAAATTTTGTTGAAGGCCTCAACATTACCATTTTCCCATGGGTGGTATGGTGTAATACGCTTATGTTGTAGCTGGAGCTCCTCAGTTAGCACTTTTACTATATGGTTGAGAAAGTGACTTCCCTGGTCACTCATTAGGATTCTAGGACACCCAAATCACATCACAATGTTCTCAAAAATAAACCATGCTACTTTCACATTGATGCAATCAATGACTGGTGCAGCTTCCACCCACTGAGTCAGGTAGTTAGTTGCAATAATAATATAATGGGCGCCAGTGTGCTTACCTGGTGGATTGATAGGACCCACAAAGTCTACTGCCAATTTATGAAATGGTTGCAAAGTCACCTACGGCACCCGCAGCATCTCATCCCTCTGCGATGTTTTACTAACTTGTTGGTAGACATCAGAGCTCCTTGCATAGTCTACAGCATCATTATGCAATGTGGGCCATCATAGCCCAACAAGAAACACTTTTCATGTAGATAGTGACCTCTCGTGAACTTGACATGTGCTTCTTCTAGAATGGGGCCCTTCTCATACTATAAGACACACCGTCGCAATATTTCATCGGGTCCAAGTTTATATAAATGTCCAACAATTAGTTGAAAATTAGAGGCTTTTACAACCAGCTACTTCTTTTGGCTAGTCGACATGTCTCCTAGGGCGACACCACTAAACATAAACTGAATAATTGGTGCATAGTGATCATCTAGGATGTCAATCCAAAACAATTGCACATCTGGGAAGCCATCATCAATATTGGTTGGTTCTTCATCATATACAATATGCGACAGATGATCCGAGCGAGCATTCAACCGTCCCAACTTTACCACTATTTCAAAATCAAACTCCTGGAACAAAAGAAACCGACTACAGATTCTCCCCACCAACACAGGCTTATTGACTAGGTATTGTAAAGAAGAATGATCAGTGAACATCTTGAAATGTCCACCCAACAAATATTCCCTGAAATTTTTCAAAGCATAAACCATCGCCAGTCCTTCCCTTTCTGTCGTAGTATAATTTTGTTCAGCAACTGATAAATTTCTACTGGCATAGGCTATTGGATGATCCAATTTTCCTACACCTAGTTGTGCAAGAACAACCTGTAGCGCAGCAAAAGAAGCACTAACATTCACATGGAATTCTTTATTCCAATCCGGGAAAACTAGTATTGGTGCAGAGGCCATCTTGGCCTTCATAGTTTCGAGGCTTCCTTGACATTCCAGAGTCCATTCAAACACGTCATCCTTCTTTAACAGTTTTTCCATGGGAACGGTAATTGTATCGTATCCTCTTATAAACTTGTGATAGTATCCCATATGTCCCAATGTTACCCAGAGCATATTTACATTCGTCGGCGGTGGTAAACTGAGGGTTAGTGCAATCTTCGCTGGATCGACCAATTGACTTTCTTTGCATACAATGTGCCCAAGTAGCATGCCAAAGGGTGCACAAAAAATACATTTTTTTGAATTCATTGCAATCTAATGTTGTCTACACCATTCCAGCATCATCCACAGATTGTCCAGATGGTCTCTAATCAGGCCATAGATGGTCTAGTCATCCATATATACCTGCATGAATTTTTGAATAAAATATTTAAATATAGAAACAATTACACGGGAGAATACATCAGGTGCATTCTTCAGCCCAAATGGCATGATGGTATATTTGAAATAGCCCCACTCGGTGACAAACGTAGTATTATGGTGGTCCTCCTTCACAATCCATATCTGGTGGTATCCTAAAAATCCATTTGTGAAGGAATATATCTCCTGGTAGCCTACACCTTCTAGGACTTAATCTGTAAAAGGGGTCAGGAACAAATCGTTCACACATGCATCATTCAACTTTCTGAGATCAACACAAATGTAGATTTCACCAGTCTTCTTGTCTTGGACCACCATCAAGCTTATCCACTCGGATTCTTCTACAAGTTAAATGATCCCATCATCGAGCATCCTATCAATGTCAGCTTTCACATGATCATTGTATCACGAGTTCAGTCTATACGGCCTCTAGAGGACTAGTTTTCCATTTTTCTTGAGTGGAATCTTCATTTCCCCCAAGTCATCGAGTATCCCCTTCATCTATGCAAATCGAGTTGGGGAAAGGTCCTAGAATTCATGCAGTAGATCTATGATTTTGGCCATCGTCTCTTCGCCCCAATAGTCTCCGACATTAGCAAATTTTGGATTTTCTGCTGACCCAATGTTAACTTTATAGATTCTCAGCAGCTGATTCATCGAGTCCATCGGTATGTCAGGAGCTGTGACACCATGGCTTCCTTCGGACTCTGGAATATTAACATTCTACAGCTCGTCATCATCTTTAGGTTCCCTGGACAAGTTGTAGTACATCATCATGGATTGGATAGAGAAATTTGCATGAGGATCAACGGGGTATGCAACAGGGATGAATTTTAGTACTACATCACGGATAATGTGTAAAGCATTACATACCACAGGGTTTGCATCCTAGAAGCTAAACATTTGCACAAAGCAAACTGAAAACTCCTCCCAAGTGGTAATGGTTTTGCGCAATTCTGCTGCTACATATCAAGATCTTGGCATCTCTTCGAGAGTATGAATGAAAGCGTGAAACCACTCATCTATGAGTCATGATGTCCATAATTTCTAACACTCGATCAAATTACTTGTGGGGTCATTTCATCTGTCATATCTCCCATCATGATATACTTGTACATCATCAAAGTGGACCATCATCAATCTACGCACTGCTCCCAGTCATGGATAGTCTATTTGTGTGTTTCCCACCATCGAGCCGGAGTAGCCTTCAATGCTACATCAATAGCTAGTATGCTCTGCGGTTCAAACACCTTCTCTTCAAATACCTAAAATAATTCTAATAGCCATGGCAGTCATTAATAAATAAGCAACTCGACTGTCTCAGTTGCAACATGTCGAAGAGACTGGGTAATCAACCCGCATTTTCTGAATGATATTTCATGCAATCGATTATGCCAATTTTCTAGAGCATCTTCAGAATCAGATGACGTGGAACTTGCACTTTTCCATCCAATTTTACCATCGACAGTAGGATGGATATAGTCCTCAGAAATGTTATAAGCATGGTCCGAAATTCTCCCAACTCCATCCTTTATAGGTTCGATATATCACCTCCCTTCCTAAGGGTCCATAGGAGAAATGACCCTAACATCCTTGTTTTCAAATGTCATAACACATTTTTTGAAGTCGATAAAGGGCATGCTATCATTATGGAAAAATATCGCTGCACTAGACACCCATGTTATCTACAAATATATATAATTGTTTTCACAAAATTCCACCATTTGCATACCAAACGAGTGGACCAACGCAAACATATTCATTATTTTTTGGGAAAACTATAACATACCTACCTTAGAAGAACCTCCTTTTTTTATATTTATGCTTAGTTTCTATAAATAAAAGTTATATATTCTGTAAGGTAATCCTATTGTCCATGTTTCATATCCTTACACCATATTCCAAAAGGTTGTGTAGGTACCTCTAATATTCTTTTTTAACGTTTAGATTTGTGTTTTTTCAGAAGTCCATTGCAACGAACACCTCATAAGTGACTAGCATTAGCTTGCACCAGCCCCCCTACCATGTTAGGGGTCTAGAGAATGATTTATGACAAGTTAAGGGGTCATTTGCAGCCAAACGTAGGAATGTGCTACACAAGGTGTTAGAAATATGATATTGGCATTGATGACAATATGGAAATAATGATGTTGGTGTTAAATTTTCATATGCTAAGCTAGATCATTAGTATTTCATTTCAATTTCATAACAAAATCATATAAACATGATCACGGAAAGATAGATAAGGACAACCATACAAAAGGAACACAAATATTTATCCTGGGAAAACCCTAAAGAGAAAAACCCAGCAAATACTTTCTCAATATAGATGCCCTAAAATGTAAAAGATAAAACCAACAAGGAGATCAAAGCCTGATCCTCCTCCTTCTCCAGCTACTTCTCTCTCCTCCACTAATGCGCTACACAAGTGAGAGTGTGTGCACCAAATGAGGAGTGCTACACGTCTATTTATATTCATCCGTTCACTTTAATTAACTCATCCGACATGTAGGCTCGAGTTAAATCATGTAGGCTCGAGTTACACATGTAGCCTCAAGTAACCACATTGAGGTGCTAATGAACCACCTTTACAATTAGAGGGGACTACCTCGTGACTCTTATTAGTTCTTCTGATTAGAAGCATCGGGGTATAAATTAATACAAGTGGTTCTCCTCGTAATACCATCGAGACCACAAAAATATACATATAGAATATTCTTCGAAGTTACAATATTTCAACACCCCCCCTTAACGAGAAGGGTATTCTACAACAAAATAAACAACAACAATAGTAGGAAAGAGATAGAGGACATCATCAACATCGTCAAGGTAACACATCTATAAATCATTGGAAGCTTTTCAACATCATATAGTCTTTGTCTTCAATCTTCAATGACAGTAACTCTTTTATTAGCGTCAACATCTTTTGACCTTTCAATCAGCAACATCTTCAACACTTTGAACTTTTGATCAGAAACATATTTAGCGCTTTGACCTTTTAATCGGAAACATCTTCAGCAATTTGACCTTTCGATCAGCAACATATTCACCACTTTGACCTTTCTATGATGATCAGCACTAAGGTATGCTATGATACCTTGTTGAATTTTCATATGCTAAGCTAGATCATTAGTATTTCATTTCAATTTCATAACAAAAGCATATAAACATGGTATCAAAGCCATCCTGAAAGAAGACATTGTGCATATACAGAATCTAGGGCTTCTTACTTTTTGATTCTCTCTCCACAATCGATCATCAAAATAAGGCTAGGCCGACTCTCCATTGAAGGGTACATCTTTCTGTTGAAGTAGAATTCAATTCCGAGCATTTTCAGTTTTCGGTGTTGGAAATTAGGGCTTTTTGTAGAAGAGGAATTTTTGAGTGAGCCTAGCATAGGATTTATATCCTCATCAAAATCTAAGTTTAGAGACTTGGATCAATATTTTTGGTTGGGTGAAACTCCGGGAAAGTCAAACCCTAATTTGACGTCGAGCTAGAAAAACCCTAAATACTAAAACTGCTACGTTTTTGTACATTCTCTATATCCTGATATTGGAAAAGGTTCAAGAGCTTAAACATGCAGAGGCCAAAAATAAAATTCTTATGTACATTGTATCCAAAATTCAGCCTTCAATGCATTATATTCTGGGAGATATGATCCCTCAAATTGAGGGTTCCAGCCTCTTCCAGAATTCATCCCTAAAAAGGACACCTCGGGATAATTGCTATAGCTTGGGCTATAGAGGTCCAAATTAAATTCCTGAAGATGTTATATAAAGGGCACAGACTTTAATTTCTATGGTCTGAATTTCATACCTAGAATATGAAACAGTGACACATGGCAGTTCGTACAACCTCACTATTATGAACAGTCCTATAACAGGTCACCTTGGGAAAAGGATCATAAATCCAAATTGGTGAAACCAATTCTAATGAAACCTATGGTGTTGGATCAGGAACATGATATTTTACCTTATTAAGAAATATTAGACACATAAGAGTAGTAATTGCATAGATATCGCAGAAACACTAACATGAATTTTTGTAGAAGAATTTGGAAAACTAGGGCTTCTTGTTCCGGTAGCTTCCCTCCACTGTTTTCAGAAAAGGAGTACATTGTAAAGAACCATTTGAATATATATATATTTCTATTAAATCATATCTAGAATATTCCAAGTTTTGAAAATTAGGGTTTCTATGACAAACCCTAGATCAGCCAACTCTGGAACCAGGACGGACACCTTGTTATAGCGGATTTCACCACACTAGGTGAATCACACATTGTATGGCCTTCCCTTGTCCCGCTGCAGACTCATTAGCCCCTTTGGACCACTTTATATCTTTTTATGTTACCTTGATCATCCCCAAAAACATTATAATATTTATATACGCGGCTTTTTCCCCGATAACCGCGTACATACGCGGATATTCCCTTGATAGTCGCGTACATCGGGATGTGTGCATAAATACAAATCCTTTTGGACTGTTCCTTGACTTGGATCCGACTCATATGACTCCTGGCCTTCCATATGCCTTGAGATCGCACGGATTCGACCCTTCAGTATCCCTTTGAAGAGCTATATAAGGAACCCCTTGGTACATTGAAAGCATAAGAGAAAATTGAGAGCATCGAAATTATAGTCCATTGTTGCCAGAACTTTATGCTTGAGTCTGCATCCGTTTGTCCCTTGGAGCACTGTTGTGTTCTTCCCAAGCTTTCCCATTGTTAGTAAGATTGCTATCGAAGTGATGGAGGATTGAGGTGGTGAAGGCCCAAGTGGGGGATTCAGTTTCTCCGGTTCGCAGACGTGCCGTCAGAGGTTGTCACTTGTAATCTCTGATTCTTATTAATAGAAATATCTTTTCCTGTCCAATAATGTGTATTTGAATGAATATTGTTTCCATTGGAATATGTCAAATGCTTTTACATTATTGATTATATATGCTAGAATAGATCTAACACCATGAAATATAGTATGCTTGTATTGTTTACTTGTTGTTGAGGATGTGCTATAACAATTCAAGCTGAAGATTGGAAAGCTCAACGGGGATCTACTTCAACCGTCCGGAATAAGGTACGAGATTCGATCCTTTAGTGTTAGATTGTTTATTTCTATTGCATATTGGAGAAGATTGATTTCTGGAGTCTAGCTGTCTGTTGTGGTACCCCAAGCCATAGGAATTTCTCTCCGTAACACACCTCAAACGGTAACATCTAATCTTTCGCTATTTTTAGTTGAGGTTCTCATTCCAAAGTGATCTATCACATAAGCTTAATGAAGATATTGGGAAATTTGACAACTTCCAAGCCTGGAAGTATATGATCTCTCTAAAGAAAATTGATTGGACACGTACATGAGTATAGAGGTTCCAGTTCCAGAGGGAGATAAGGCTAGAAGCCTTACACAAGAATAACTTGGTCAAGGCCAAGAAGATCATTTATAATTCAGTCATGAATCAACTTGTACTACAAGTGTCTTCCTTAAAGACACCAAAGATGTTTGATTCCTTGACCAAGCTATTTGAAGTGAAGAACAGAAATAATAATATGACCTTAAGAAACCAGTTGAAGAATGTGAAGCTCCAGAATGCAGAGACCATGTAGTCATACTTTACAAGGGTCTCCCAAATCAAAGAACAACTTGTAGCGGTAAAAGAAGAAGTGAAGAATGCAGTAGTGGTGATGTCCACCTTGAATGGCCTCCCAGGATCATGGTATTCATTCATTCGGGGAATGTGTTCCATAAGGAAGTGATTACTTTCAGCAGACTCTGGGAAGAAGAAGAAGCTCGACTCATAAAAAGAGAAGAGAAGATGGGAGAAATTGAAGATTAAGCTCTCACCATTCAAAGAAGGTCCCTCAAGCGATGAGGAATATGAAGAACTCAATTCTTGATGAACCTCTTATCCATCTTATCATTTGGATAAGAAATGATGATGTCATGAATGAAGAAGATGATGAAGTAGAAGGATCAAGAAAGAGTCTACCCACGAAACGAATAAAAGATAAGTATTCAATTGTCATTTCATGATATTGTTTTGTTATAAATTTGATTATATTCAGTTGATGTATTATTCATGATAGACTGGTTGCATGAATGACATTTATGAGATATGGATAAATGTTGTGTTGGCTAAACAATTGCATGATGCATAAGAATTTGTCGGTAAGCATATGTTTTATGAAATAGTTCTAACCATGCAACTGGTGCATTTGAATTGAAGGAAAGGTCATGTATAACCACCTACAAGAAAATAAGGATGAGACTTGTTCCGAAGAACAAGTGATGACAATTCAATAAACATGAATCTGAAGCTCCCAGGGTCAAATACATCATGATGAAGGAAAGAGCTTCAAAGGGGGGTAGATCCACCTCGAAGGATGAAGACCACCATGGCTATGAAAGAATCTATTATCAGAGAGTAACAATTGATCATGAGGAATGATGTATTCGATATGGTTTCGAGACATAAAGGGAAGTACGTACTATCTTCCATATGGATCTACAAGAACAAATGTACAAATCAAGGTTCATGATTTTCCTCAGAAAGAATAGACTATGACATGACATACTCTAATGACAAGTATATATCAAGCATAGAACCACCTGTATAGAATGAAGAGGGAAGATGATACTCCACTTCAGGGGGAGTGACTACAGAATTTATTTGAGTTTGACATAGTATGACATGATGGACAACTTCTTGATGGATCAATACCTTACCAAGAGTAATGTGGGTTCCAACCTTCAAGGTTGAATGCAGAAGACTAGAATATGTTGATGACCTGAGAAGACAAACTCATGGAAGATGTTATGATGAAAGAATACTAGAATGATGTTTTGGATATAATACTCAAACCAGAAAGAAAGAGTGTGGTATCTTCCAAATAGATTTGTAATATAAAATATGCTGCTAATAGAAGTAATAAAATACTTGTGGCTTCTATTCGAAAGAGGGAATTAATTCTAAAGAGACACTTACTCCAGGAAGCAAGGTATACTTCCTTCAGAACTATCATACTAGTTACTTCCATGATGAAGTAAATACAAGCCTTCCTTAATGGTATGATTGAGGAAGATTTTTTGAAGTTGAGGACAGATGGAATCACGTATGCAAGTTGAAGAAGGCCCTCTATGGTTGAAGCAATCTCCCAGAGCTTGGTATGGAAGAATAGATAGTTTCCCGCCGAACATGGGCTTTACCAAGAGTAAAGATGATCCTAACCTTTATCTCAAGGTTGTAGAAGATGAACCTGTCATCCTATTATTATATGTGGATGATCTATTTCTGACAAGGAATGAGAAACAAATTGTAGAATGCAAGAAGAAGTCCGCTGAAGAATTTATACCTTGGTCTAATACTTTATTTCCTAGGTCTAGAAGTATGAAGGAATCTTTCTCAACCAGGGAAAGTATGGAGTGCAAGTTTTGAAAATATTTGATATGTTTGAATGAAAAGCCATGGCCACACCCATGGATTCCAACCTGAAGTTATTAGCCGATGACTCATCAGAGTTAGTGGATGTGACTCAATATAAACAGATTATTGGGTCATTGATGTACTTAACAAATGCCATACCATACATTTGTTTTGTTGTGAACACCTTGAGTTAATATCTAGTTAAACCTAAATGGGTTCACCTGATAGCCGTAAAACATGTGAGGAGATATCTGAAAGGGACTATAGAATTTGGTCTATACTAGTATGGAAACCATGATTATAGATCGTATGACTATACAGATGCATATGGGGCTGGAAGTATCTCAGACAGGAAAAGCACATCAGGTAGATGCTTTTGTTTGGGGTCTGCTATGAATTCATGGTTTAGCAGGAAACAGTCTAGTGTTTCTCCTAGCACGCCTGAAGTAGAATACATAGCAGATTGCTCTGCTAAGTTATGAAGCCATATGGCTTCAAAAGTAGATATCAGGTCTCTTTGACCTGAAGATGGATACTACAATGATTCTATGTGATAACCAGAGTTGTGATGACAGAGAACCCTGTGTTCCATTGTAACACATAGAAATCCGGTATTTCTACATATGAGATAAGATGCAGATAATGATGTTTCAATATTTACATACTATAGATGCAGATGATGGTGATTCAGTATTTCTATACCGAATATAGAGATGATGATGTTTCACTACTCCCATACTGAAGATATAGATGATGATGATTTCAGTATTCCCATACTCAATATATAGATGATTTTTCAGTATTTACATACTGTAGATACAGATGATGGTGATTCTGTATTTCTATATTGAAAATAGAGCTGTAGCACTCCTCCTTTGGTGCACACACTCTCACTTGTGTAGCACATTAGTGAAGGAGAGAGAAGTAGCTGGAGAAGGAGGAAGATTAGGCTTTGATCTCCTTGTTGGTTTTATCTTTTACATTTTGGGGAATCTAAATTGAGAAAGATTTATCCTGGGAAAACCGTAAAGGGAAAAACCCAGCAAAAACTTCCTCAATATAGATGCCCCAAATGTAAAAGATAAAACCAACAAGGAGATCAAATCCTAATCCTCCTCCTTCTCCAGCTACTTCTCTCTCCTCCGCTAATGCGCTACACAAGTGAGAGTGTGTGCACCAAATGAGGAGTTCTACACCTCTATTTATATTCATTCGTTCACTTTAATTAACTCATCTGACATGTAGGCTCGATTTAAATCATGTAGGCTCGAGTTACACATGTAGGCTCAAGTAACCACAATGGGGTGCTAATGACCCACCTTTACAATTAGAGGGAACTACCTCATGACTCTTATTAGTTCTTCTGATTAGCAGCATCGAGGTACAAATTAATATAAGTGGTTCTCTCGGTAGGACCATCGAGGACCAAAAAAAGATACATATAGAATATTCTTTGAAGTTACAATATTTCAACAGTTGGTAGTCTCGATATCGGAAGAATGATGCTGGTAGTCTTTGGATATGATCGAGAAACTAAAGCAAGATTAAGACATGGCAAATAGTTCCATTAATTGACAATACATATATTTCTAGAACCCTGTGTACAAGCAAGCCATGACAGGTGAGAAAATGGATGGATGGATGTAATGACATTATTTATTGATGATGTTGTGTATAGAATTCTTATAATGACAATATAATAACACATTAGATACATTCATTGATAAATGACAACATGATGTTGTGTATACAATTCTTATAATGAGAATATAATAACACATTAGATAAAAACATTGATAAATAACAACATGGTGAGGATTTCTTATATAATTTTAAATCTATATTGTTGAAAAGACGATGCTACTCTGTTTTTATGAGCATAATAAACATGAACATGAGAAGATGATGCTACTATGTTTTCGTATTGGCTTGATGAACTATATCTTTGTATATATGGTATATATATGAGATATATGCTTGAGATTTAATCACCCTTGGAATTTAAATGAGTTTTTGTGTCTTACACCATATCCACAGAGAGTAAAATGAAAGGAAATATATGGGATAATACCATTAAATCACCATCACAATTGAATTTATTGGAAATATGAGTCACCAATGCTGAAGAAATGATCAATTAGCTATTTTCTATATGTTTGTACCATAGAATGAAATAACCGATAGTCTAAAATAAGTCTATATTCTTGATGAAGATAGGCCACAAAGATATCCTAAAGCAATAGGTCGTCTATGATTAGATACGTGGGAGGTTTCCTTTTGATATGTTTAAGGAGTTGGAGGGTGTGTGGATGAATCTTCAAAAGTTGTAGAACTGCTCTATTGTACTTGTGTGAAAAGTATTGGGTAGTTTTCAAAAGTATTGGGATCGTGAAACATCCAGTGCTCTTTTTATCCATATATCCCCCAAAAATTAATTTTTGTATGACAAACTCCCAAACCCCTAAATTCCTAATAGCTAAAACCATAGACCATATTCGTAGTCAAGCTATGACTAGTGTCATACCATATGATACAAACATTTTTCAAACAACTATATCAATGATATAAGTAGTGTCAAACCATATGAATGCTTTAAGTAGTTCCAACCCATACGATGCAAACATTTTTCAATAAACTATGTAAAACTCACTTTCAAATTAAATAAACAAAGAATACACATTTATGTTATAATTGGTCCCACTTAATGCTATGCCCCAATGGTGGTGAAACTAACATAAATTGAAGCCATCAAATCTATGATGTATATTTAACATATTCACTATATTTATAGGATATTTTATAGTGACAGTAATGATGATGTGCCAAATGATGGATGAAACCAAAGTTAATGAGCTCATTGTCCAAAATATAAAAAAATTGAGGTTAGTATCTACAAATTATTTATATATTAGAATATTGTATATTATATACATTAATTATAAATATTATAATACTATAAATCAACTCCCGAGATGGGGTGACAAGCAGATCAATGGTGACATGTTGATATTTTATACTAGGACAAAGTATGAGGTGGACGGAAATTTCATAGGCCTCCTATCCGAAATGCTTGAACATGCTAGGATAAAGTGAACATTAATTGTGATTTATGGAGACTGCACCCGATGCAATCAAGGTAGCAACAACACCACTATCTTCAAATTCTTGGCAGTAGAGTCATTCTAGTTTCATCTGCAAAGAGAGGAGGGTAGAATTGGGGAATGGGCGTAAAGATTGCATAATTCGAAACAATATTTTGTGATACATTTGTTGTAAAGGAAAGTGTCCTATTGCTAGGGTTTAAGAGGCCATCAACGTACTGGGGTTGAAAGAGAGATGCACAATGTTCAACAAGTATATAACAGCAAGTTTCAGAGATGAGAAAGATCCACACCTGAATAACTGAAGGCTGGTCCAAGCTTTCTCTTCAATCTTCTTCTTACTCTTCTCGCTCCAAGAGACCTACAAAACAAGTTATACCTTCCTCAAACCATCATGACCACATATAAAACAATGATAATCAAATAAACATTAACTAACATCATCATATGATCATAAACAGAGATTCAATCACACATTGAACAATGATTTGGGAAGAAGAAGGACATCACATCTTTATTAATCTTGAAAACAAGTATAAGTATACCTTCTCTTCAAGTTTGGCACCTCATGAAACCTTGATCTAGATCTGCTGCTTCTCTTCTCCAAAGAACTCAACCTCCAAGCTCTGCAATCCAAGGGAAAGACCTCTAGGGAAAAGTATAGGCAAAGAGAGTCCCGATTCCTCCAGCATAACAATGCATAAAATCCAAGTCCCCTTTCATGGACCTCCCTACCTCTATTTATATGATAAAGAAAAGTTAGGGGCGAAGCCAAAGTGGTTACAACTGAAGGAGTCAGTTGCATAACTACCCAAACTAACTCAAAAGGTGTGTTTTTATGTTTTAATGTTAAGAACAGATGCGCGACTATGAAGGAGAGAAACCCACGCATGATACGCAAGTTTATAGAAGAGAAACCTGCGAATATATGCATGCGCGACTTGCAAAACACAAGAGTCGCGAGTGATGCGCGAGTTGCACATAAGGAGAGTCGCATATACAAAAAAAAATGCATTTTTAAATTATTTCTGGGCATTTTCAGACTTTGGTGTCTTCTGGAAAGTTTTAGCTAACTGAAATACCTTTACCACGGTGTAGAAATGAGGTCAAACGGAGTTAGAGAACTCAAGATATGGGTCCTCCAAGATAGGTTTTTTTTTTTAGTGACTTTCATGAAGTGCCGACATGCGACGAAATCATGGGAAAGTG
The DNA here is from genome assembly GCA_001517045.1 of Pseudotsuga menziesii. Taxonomy (NCBI): domain Eukaryota; kingdom Viridiplantae; phylum Streptophyta; class Pinopsida; order Pinales; family Pinaceae; genus Pseudotsuga; species Pseudotsuga menziesii. The sequence continues at coordinate 60,670 of LPNX010670803.1, forward strand.
GTCACAGGCAGAGAAGTGTCATTTTGGGCTATAACAGATGCCCCTAATGTGTGAGGTTAGAGGGGAAGATGATAGCCGAAATACATTATAAAGGAAACAGCTAAGTATGGAGAGAGCAGAGAATCCAAGATCAAAAGGCTCGAGTGAAGGTACCTAAAAGAGAGATAAATGTCAGAAAAACTGATCTCTGGAACATACACGTCCATATACAAAACATTGCCATAAAGATACAGGCGGATCCAACATATGTATAACTGATGAAACTATCATGGTCGCTCAATATGCAAAAAGGCGCCATATCAAATCTAAAGGAGTCATGGCCACAAATGAACAAGGTGGATCCATACTCAACAATCGATCATAGCCACAAAAATACAAGGTGGATCTATGTCTCAGCAAAATGTCATATAAAGTATAACAATGTTTTGCGTAGCTTGGGCAATAGAAAAAAATGGCGATGCTACTGTCAGCCCGAGGTCTTCAATCCAAACAGCCCAAAAAAGGTACGAATCCTAACCATGCGAATAAAGGAGCTGAAGTCAAACATGGAGGAAGCCGTTTGATTACCGGTCAATAATGAAAACCGTTAACAAACGTGAGGGAAACCACCATTAATGAAAATGGTCCCCAAGGTACCTAGTACATTCTAACAAGTGTGATTACAAGGACTTGAAGTCGAACACTTGAAGAATCGATCGAGTAGGAGACATTAAGGTATTCCCAACTACCCAATAGCAAGGGAAATTGCCATTAAGGACAACAATTCCCAAGGTACTGTCATAAAACTCTAAATCTCATCCCCAGAGAAAGATGTGTTGCAGTTGATAGGAAGAGATCCGTTGAAAGGAAGGCATTAAGGCATCCTTCATCATCCAACACGAGGTAAGTCAAAGACTAATTGGATCTGGAATTGGTACTGAATTTCACGACAAGGAACGCCGAAGACATGATGTAATGAACTGATACCAGGGAATGGCTAACACAAAAGGTCAAGGCAACTGCAGAATGGCCGACAAAGGTTTAATCCTTGAACAGGGAGCATGACAAAAAAGTGACTTAGGCAGCTTTTGACACAAAATAGGACCAACGAAACAAATCTACAATGTAGGAGACATTGACAGATTCCCCATATAATTGGAAAAGAGA
>LPNX010670803.1:62207-75625 GCA_001517045.1 Pseudotsuga menziesii
ACTACCACCTACCCAACACTCCTTCAAAAGCAGCATATACAGCCTGAGTTTTACGAGTGTGAAGGAAGGCAAGATCACTCGGAAAGATCCATTTGATTACGAGAAATGGAGCTTACAACAATAAACTCGATGCTTTGTTCTTTAGGGTTTAACAAGCATGACAAAGACATAAAGTACACTCGGAATCTTTTTCATGTTTTGGTCCAGAGCACGAAAAAGAGAAAACTAAGCTCATACCGGGGGTTCCTTTTCCGTAAGTTTAGTCCCTCAGGTCCGGAAAAGAGATAAACCTATGCCTGAGAATGCTCTTCTCAATTCAATAGAAAAGAGAGGGATCCTTTCTCATATTATTCCACATGGTCCGAGAAAGAGATAACCTACCACCAATGTGGATGCCCATCCACATATTCTCAACGATCCTGAACAGACAAGTTTACTCGACAGTCAAGTCTATTTTAAGGAGTTAGACTTGGGCCTAAAGAAACTCATAATCTTTCCCGTGAAGTTTTAACGAGTCCGGAAAAGTCAACTCGCAGCCTCCTTACTGTTTTTAACGAGCTCGAAGGAGAGCAGAAAGAATGCTCTAAAGGGGAAAGTCATAACTGAAAAAGAAGGTCAGACTGTATCAAAGACTCCAGGAAAACTCCATCCGAAAGAAGGAAATCATCCAAGATAGGACACATATCTGTACTTTCAAATGGATCAACAGAGTAGAGAGAAGACTCTACAGTCTGTATAGGATGACTCACCAGTTCAACTGCTGGGACCAGGTCCCGAGAAGGTAAGCATGGAAACAGAGGCTGCCTCTCAGTAGCAATTGAACACAAATGACAAGAAGCCACATAGTTCACCTGTGGTGGGGTGGTGTCTACAGAAACACTGGGAATTAACAAAGGAAAGACTTGGTCTCTAGTTGGGTCAGGAGACGGATCAAGAAAATCCAACTGATCTATAGTGACAATTTCTTCGCCATGAGTAAAATACATCACACGAAAGAATGTTGACACTACAGCTTGCATGGCATAGACATAATCACGTCCAAGGAGCATATTAAAGTCCAAGGGGTCTTCTATTACCATGAATTCAACTAGGACGGTCTTCCCACCCAAAGTAACAGGTGTTTGAGAAAGAATTCCCAAGGAAACACAAGTTCTTCTATCAAACGCCAGTAACTGACTAGCAGTCGACACAAGGCTGGGAGATCCCATACCTTGCCAAGCACGAGCAGACAAAATACTAACTGAGGCTCCTTCATCAACAATGCAACTATCAATTGTATAGGGTTCAACTTTGACCTTTATCTAGAAAGGTGCATGGGAAGGAAGGCGCGGCTCAACTAGGCTATCCCAATCAAAGGAAGCAATCCGAGGGCTTGGTGGGGGTTGATCCGAAACAAGTTCAGTGCCCCCTTGTTCAGTAATATCTAAACTGGCAGTAAAGAAAATGTGACTAGTATACACGTCACTCTCCAAAGGAAGAGTGGGATTGATTGATACTGGAATCGATTCAACCGCTTCATGAAAATCACTCTCCGAAGGGAGAGTGGGATTGACCAAAGATGACATTGGTGCAATCACATTAGGATCACTCTCCGAAAGGAGAGTGGGATTGACCAAAGATGACATTGGTGCAATCACATTAGGATCACTCTCCGAAAGGAGAGTGGGATTGACCAAAGATGACATTGGTTCAATCACATGAGGAACACTCTCCGAAAGAAGAGTGGGATCGACCAAATCTCAGATTTGTTCGACCACTTTATCAACCAAAGGTTGAATAGGCTATTGAGAAACTATAGGGTGTTGAGAAGAAAATCCATGAGTCTTGGACCACACTCTTCGGACCTCTGGTATAGCAGGGCATAGATGAGTAAGGTGATCTCCCTTGCACAGCACACAAGGGAACTTAAGATGATGCTTCGAACGACCAGTTTTCTCAACTGAGTCAATATGACTAGCAGTGGCTGACTGTTTGCTCTCAACATGACTAGGAGAGGATGAGAGTTTTCCCCCAGTGTGAACAAGAGAGGTTGAGTGACTGGGTCCAACCTCATTAAGAGAGGCTGGCTGTTGAGAGACTCCAGAATTTTCAAAAACGGGATGACCATGAATCCGAAATTTTTGCACCTCCGGAATAAAAGGGCATTTATAAGTAAGGTGGTCTCCCTCACAAAGCTTACAAGGAAACTTGAGCTTGTGTTTTGAATGGGTAGACTTGTCAACAGTGTCAACATGACTCGCAGTGGTTGATGGGTTGTCTTCAGCTCGAACCATAGAGGCTGAAAGACTGCCCCCAGTGTGACTTGCAGAGGCCGAGAGACTAGGTCTGACATGACTAGCAGAGGTAGGACGGGCACCATCAACATGAACAATAGAGGCTGAATGGTGAGGATCAACATGCTTTGCAGCAGTTGAGTGTGTGCCCCCAGTGTGAACAACAGAGGCTGGGTGGATGGATCCAACTTGAACAACAGAGGTTGGATGGGGAGGTTCAACTTGAAAAACAGAGGTTGAACTAGTGCACTCAGCGTGAACACCAGAGGCTGAGTGACTGGATCCAACTTGAACAATAGAGGTTGGATGAGAGAGCTCAACTTGAAAACCAGAGGTTGAACGGGTGCACTCAGCTTGAACACCAGAGGATGAGTGGCTGGATCCGACATGACCTTGAAAGGTGGGAAGTATCTTACCAGCGTGAACACCAGAGGTTGGATAGGAAGGTTCAACTTGAAAACCAAAGGTTGAATGGGTGCACTCAACGTGAACACTAGAGGTTGAGTGACTAGATCCAACATGACCAGCAGAGGTTGGATGAGTGCCCCCAGCATGAACAAATGAGGCTGGGTGGTGAGGTTCAACTTGACTTCCAGAGGTTGAACAAGTGCCCCCTTGCTTATGTGATTTCTTCCTATTCCTCCTTCTTTTACTCCTTTTAGACTGCTGGTTACTAGTATCAAAACTTTCACCGCATGAGGCAGAAGGAGAAGGAGAACTAACTACAGGTGAAGGGGAGACAGTGTTTTGATGCTCTTGATATAAAGAGCTTACTTGGGAAGCATCAGGACCATTCAAGACAGTTGGAGTGGATAACAACCACACCGGTAGCCCTAGGGTGAATCCCGGAAGATTCAAGGTGGCCATCAAGGAAACACCAACATTCCCTGTGAGAGGAATAGGACAAGGAGCTTCCAGCAAGGGGATCTCTTGGTTGGTGTTTGAAGGGGTGATAGCCATAGTTTCAAAACAAAATACAAAGTCTGAGATTGATTGACAACCAAAATTACCAAGCAGACACCTAAAGGCCCACTAAGTACAGACAAACCACACAGCACTCACTAAAAATTCCTGAAGCCCAAACAGAAAAATGTGTATAAGATGCACTTTCCAGAAGAAAGATGATGAACGATTACTTGGCGTCCTTGAGGTGGTTCTCAGGCACAAGTGGAGGAATCACCCACCACCCTCCTGCACTTTCCACAAGGGTTACCTTCCAAGCCTTTCCAAGGTCAACCAGAAATAACCTTCCGGTGTAATTGTGTATGAACCCTAGATGTCAAAGAGACTAAAGGCTACCTTAACTAAATTGACAGTCTGGGGGGACAGTCGTCAGCCGAACTCGTACGCATGGGCAGGGTAGCTGAGCCCGAAACTCTGTCTAGGACAGAATCCCCAGATGCGTAAAAGTCCCGAGTTACGTTTTAACAAGGATTCGAAGGTTTATCTCCTCTGTCGAAGCCTCCACACGGCCTCATGCTTAACTCCCATTTGAGAGGAGCTTCCCAGAAACAATCAAAGTAGAAAAGGATTTACCTAGTGATAGGCCAACTATGTCTGAGATTTAACACTTGTGGGGAGTTAAAACTCCCTAACCCACAAGTCTAGTCTAAGCTAGTTGGTGTATGACCCTATAAAATAAAACTTACTAATAAATTTTAAAATTTATATCGTTTATTTTATGGCCTGTTACTTACTCAGAGGGTAAATGGCATGAAACTCATGTGGTGTTTTGACTCGAAAATTGAAATAAAATGACTAAGCAAAGAGAAATGAAATGCAAAAAAGCAAATAGCTATTCTCTTTATATTTTCCAATAACTTGAAAGCCAAAAAAGATCAAATCTTTTTATATTTTTAAATTTTTTCCAAAAACAACGTATGCTATGCACTCTAGACTAACAACCTAATCTATATGCATATAAAGAAAAGATGTTTTTGTCTTTTTTCTTTTATAAAATGCAAAAGAAAAAACAGCCTATCAACTAAAGCAAGCAAATACAGAAAGAAAAGGAGATAGACAACTACTTTGCACCCCAAAACAAACCCTAGGCTTCCCTAAAGTTGAATATAGACCTCTTTACAAGGAAGGCTCACAAAAGCAAACAAGCCAACAACTCTGGAATGAAAAGACTGAGCACAAAGACTGACATAAACAAAGGTCAACAAGTCCTAAGCATCAATCTAAACCTACAAACAAAGGCTCCTCAGTACCTTGTCCAACAAGGTCAAACCAAAGAAAGAGGTAGGGGGAAAGCAACAAAGACAAGTTCTTTTTAATTTTCTTTTATAATGGAAAAAGAAAACTACCTACAAAGCAAAAGCATGCAGATAACAAGAACAAGATAAAAGGAACTCTGCTAAACAACCACCAAACAAACTCTAGAATGCCCTAAAGTCAGTATAAGACCTACTTGGAAGGATAGCTTGTATAAAATACAAGTCTACTATTTTGGCAAGGTGAGATTAATCAACAAAACAAGAAGGAAACCCACACCTACAAGTTTCTGAAATCACACAAAGATTACTAACAGAGGCGAACCAGAAACATGAGCCAAAAACCAAACCAAGCAAAACTGATGGAGGGAGAGCAAAGAACAACTCAAAAAGGCCTACCACATAGCTAGGAAACAACCAAAAGGGAAGACACCAACTCCCTAGAGTCATGAACCTACAGAGGACCCTAAAAGATCTACCCAACAGCCCAGAAACAGAGGAAAAATCCCAAAAAGAGGAAAAAACACTGTTTACAAAGGCATTCGCGACTGTCCAGTGCAGCAACCCGCGCATACAAGACTGTATGCGCAACTTTCTAGAACAGCAACCCGCGCATAGGTAGCAAGATCCCAAAAAGGTCAAAAACTACCCAGAGAAGGCAGGGGAAAAGTGTAATCAGGATGATAAGGTGTTCCTAAGTGGCAAGAGGGACCTGAAACAATGCAAAAAACTGAAATAAATCAAGAGAAAAACCCCAAACAGACAAGGCTAATACCCAGCGGAGTCGCCAGTTCTATTGTAAAGGAAAGTGTCCTATGGCTAGGGTTTAAGAGGCCATCAACGTACTAGGGTTGAAAGAGAGATGCACAATGTTCAGCAAGTATATAACAACAAGTTTCAGAGATGAGAAAGATACACACCTGAACTCTCTAAGGCTGGTCCAAGCTTTCTCTTCAATCTTCTTCTTGCTCCTCTCGCTCCAAGAGACCTGCAAAACAAGTTATACCTTCCTCAAACCATCATGACCACATATAAAACAATGATAATCAAATAAACATGAACTAACATCATCATATGATCATAAACAGAGATTCAATCACACATTGAACAATGATTTCGGAAGAAGAAGGACATCACATCTTTATTAATCTTGAAAACAAGTACAAGTATACCTTCTCTTCAAGTTTGGCACCTCACGAAACCTTGATCCAGATCTGCTGCTTCTCTTCTCCAAAGAACTCAGCCTCCAAGCTCTGCAATCCAAGGGAAAGACCTCTAGGGAAAAGTACAGGCAAATAGAGTCCCGATTCCTCCAGCATAACAATGCATAAAATCCAAGTCCCCTTTCATGGACCTCCCTACCTCTATTTATATGATAAAGAAAAGTTAGGGGCGAAGCCAAAGTGGTTACAACTGAAGGAGTCAGTTGCATAACTACCCAAACTAACTCAAAAGGCGTTTTTTTATGTTTTTATGTTAAGAACCGATGCGCAACTATGAAGGAGAGCAACCCGCGCATGATACGCGAGTTTACAGAAGAGCAACCCACGAATATATGCATGCGCAACTTGCAAAACACAAGAGTCGCGAGCGATGCGCGAGTTGCACATAAGGAGAGTCGCGTATACACAAAAAAACGCATTTTTTAAGGTGTTTCTGGGCATTTTCAGACTTTGGTGTCTTCCAAATTTTTTTAGCTAACTGAAATACCTTTCCAACGGTGCAGAAATGAGGTCAAACGAAGTTACAGAACTCAAGATATGGGTCCTCCAAGATAGGTGTTTTTTCGGTGACTTTCATGAAGTGCCGACATGAGACGAAATCATGGGAAAGTGGTCATAGGCAGAGAAGTGTCATTTTGGGCTATAACAACATTGATGTAGCAGATGTGGTAAGGGAGCACTAGGTTTCTTCTTTTTGCTTTAAAACAAATGCCACTGCCTTTTTCTACAAAGAAGTACTTACGGAAAATTTTGGACATTGTGAACATAGTCACGATGAGAAGGCTAACAAACAGGTAAAACTGACGAATTAACAGAGGACACAAACTTGGTGAATTTCACTAATAAGACGTAAAAGAATCTTTCATGTTGACAGTTCAACCGACTATGGAAAGGGTCAAACATTGATGGTTTTAGTCAAAAGACAGACGAGCATAGCCGGTGTGCTGAGCTAAATGTGATGGTATAAAAAAAAGACATGAAAATCCACAAAGGAGAAAATGACGAATCTATGAAACTCGACTTGGCCTTTGCATTAGATTTCTTAAAAGAAGAACAAGTTGTCAAGTGACACAGGGGGTCATTCATGAATCAATGTACATGAACTTTACAATCTTTATGAATTTTAACACTATAAATGGATTCACAGACCGCTTGATTATATTTGCAGTTTTAAAATTAACTAAATTCTACAAATTCATTGTCAAAATTGTAATTTTCTAGTGAATTTTCTATTGTCGAGGTTACTCAACTAAAAATGACTCACATACATGACTAATTCATATTCTTAGTAATTGTTAGCTATTCATATTTGTATTCCTCTCATTGAATTACTCATTTATGTTATTAATTTTTATTTTAGTCTCTTGTTATTTAGGCGTATATTTTCTCCTATGATTGAATTAGTCATTTATCTTAGTCTTTTTTAGTGGGCTCACTTAAAATTGCTCATTTTTAGTCCTTTATACCTTGAACAAATTGTGGTGACTAACATTTTTAGTCACCTAGTCATTTATCCCTCAATTTGTACTAGTGGGTTCCTTGCTCTAGAGTAATCATAATGTTTTTCCATCTAGTCGTGTTTGAAGTAGTAGCAAAAAAATTAATTAGATGGTTGATGTGTCTATAATCCCACTTTCATGTATCTTAACCATAAGATGAAGGGACATGCACCCAAAAGCAAAAGGATTTGGTACCATTGATGTTTAGATTATGGATAGAATCTTACGGAAAAATACGAAGGTTTAAATGAATTTGCAAAAATATAATTTTGAATTGACACTTAAGATTACGGATTTTAATGTTGAAGTGACACTTAATATTAGATATTTTAATGAAAAAACTACATCACACAACATTATTGTAATGATTTGGCTCAGGGATAATTTTAGGGGCGAATGTGGGCTATTTTTCCATGTTTTTATCCCCAAAAAGATTCGCCAATTTGCATTTTTTGAAGCTCTCTTTCGCGCAATTTTGATAGGGTGAAATTTTTTCACAGAAAAAATGGCCAAATTATTATATAAACGATATAAAATCCTTGGAAATTAAAACATTTTTTGAAAAATATCGCTAATCATTTTATAGTTGGCGTTTTAAGAATTGGTATTATTCACTAACATTTATACACTTTTAAATAAGTATTATTCCTTAAAATCATCTGTAATTTGGCGAGGTGATAAATACATGATTGAGAAATCTCCATGACATGCAAAGCTCATGCTATGCTCATGTCAGAAAGCAATAAATTTTCATCGCCAACAAAAAGGAGAGTGTCAAGTGGCCACTTCGTAACCAATAGAAAAGGTTATAGGTGGACAATGAATGCTCAAATTTTGTTGAAAAGAGGTCATATGACATTAATGAAGTGAAAGTCGTCAACAACAAAATTATGAATGAGAGAAACCATTGAAAGTGAATTGTTGATGGGATGATATTCATCTACAAGGAAATCTCGAATGACGACATCGATTACAAAGAATCCTCGATAACTAAACCATAAAAAATAAACCAATAATGAGGAAAACTTAAATGGGGTTTAACAATTACGAGGAAAGTATACATGCTTCCAAATAAGTACTTGGATAATGCGATATGATACGAGGGTTCTAATAAGACGACATTTTCTTATGAAAGAGAAGATTTGTGATGGATTAGGTAGAAAAGTAACATAAAATTGTTTGCAGGGGATAAAATCTTATAATCTTCTTTCCAAGTGAAAATGCCTCGATAATGGATGGTATTAATTTTGTAATTGAAATCGAAGGGTTCATACTCTTCAGTTTTAACTTACAAATAAATGTTTGTGAGTGCAGTATCTCATTTATTTAACAAACATATATTTTTTATTCATTTTTGCAAATTTTTATATTTATTTGTACAAATTCATTTAACTTTATTACAATCTATATTCTACATTATTTTTTAGGTTACAACAACTTTCCCATATTGGGATGTACAGAATGTGCTCTTTCACTTTTGGGTGAATGTTCTCCCTCTTAAGAATAGGATACAAGAATCATATTTTATATAAAAGATGATTCATCTAACTAGCTTTCTTGATACAAGCTCAAACAACTTAATATAGAAAAAGTGAAAGAGACTCTAGAACATAGATAGAACTATCAAGCACCATGAAGGGATCCAATTTCTTGAGTCCTTTTCTTAATCTTTGTTTTCACTTTACATCTCATGAATATAGACCCCTCTATATACTTATAAAATTTTAATTACTTTTTATTTTTGGGACTGTTCCATGACATTAGAAAACATAACATATTATGATAACATCAACATAATGTGAAGTGACAACATCTTCCCCATACTAAATTGTAAAGTGCTTCATAAGTCGAATAACTTGCTTACTTCTTTATTTTAGTAAAACTATATATGTATAAATTGAATTGAGAAAAACAAAAATCTAATGCATTTTAAGTTTTAAATTCATTTAAGGTTACATTGATAAATAACCACATATTATTATTGTCTTATTCTTTAATAATTTTATTTATTATATAATAAATAAACCAACCTCCATTCATAAAAAAACAACAAATTATTATTCTCTTAACTAATTAATAACCGTATTATATAATAAATTTTACTCGCATTACTAATTAACAACTGAATTATACAATAAAATTTAAGGAAATCTCATACCAACCATGTGAATGTGACAAGTACATTCAAAGGTGGTGAAGTTTTCGAAGTGAAATTTTCACCATAACACACATTGTCAGTCCTGTCCGTTTATCAAACGATTGGGTGCCAAACGATTGAGTGCCAGACGATTGAGTGCCCTAAAGTAAGAAGCGGCTCGGACTGAATCATAATCTTGAAATCATTTCTTGACTCATAGAGGCATTGAAGGGGTTACCGAATGGCCTGAATATCATGTAATATGTGAATCAGTGGGTATTTCAAGTTGCAGTGTGGGCTAGGACCAGAGGTTTGTGCCTTCTCCCAGACCAGAGCCATTTGATTCATAACATCTCTCAATTTATTATCGGAGACATCGAAGATTTGGCCATGAACTCTGCAGATCCTTTTGATCCACCACAAGGGAATAATCATGAAGAACAGAGGGATGAGATAAAGAGAAGAATCTTGTTAGCGGCCGTGACAGTTTATGTTCTAGTGTGTGGGCTCATTTATGTCAGAGGCATCATTGCTCGATTTCGCAGATGGTTACAAGCGAATGTGGGGTTGGATCCTGCAATATTGGCGAATCTGGGGTGCTCAATCTGCCAACCTGCGTCTGCCCAATTGCAGGCACATTTTTCATGAAGACTGTATTACATAGTGACTTAAGGGCGATTCCCGTTGTACGCATCTGAATAGAGGAAGCTCGGAAGGAAAAGGTGTTAGTCCTTGTATTCGGCATCATTATCCAAGCAATAATGGGAAGAAACTCCTTGTGAAAATATGCCGCAAGGATAATAAGGAAAATATGCCGCAAGGAAGCTCGGAAGGAAAAGGAACGATGAACATGGAAGGAGTGAGGATCAAAGAAGCATCCCAGCTGGGAAGGAAAAGGAACGATGAACATGGAAGGAGTGAGGATCAAAGAAGCATCCTGACCGCTTCTTTGATCCTCACTCCTTCCATGTTCATCGTTCCTTTTCCTTCCGAGCTTCCTTGCGGCATATTTTCCTTATCATCCCTAGGCATATTTTCACAAGGAGTTTCTTTCCATTATTGCTTGGATAATCATGCGGAATATCAGGATTAACACATTTTCTTTACAATCTTCCTCTATTCAGATGCCTTAGTATCTTGTCCCCTTCTGCATATTGCTCACTAGGTGCAAAGTTTATTAATAATAATTGGTGGGTATTATGCATGATTCGTACTTTTTATCTGAAAGTTATTTATAGATAAGGTATTATCTACAAAGTTATTAAAATTAGTTTTATTATTTTGACAAGAGAAAACTTAGTTTATTCAAACTGAAGGTTTAAAGCTTACTTATCTAAGTTGTTTTCTCTTAGGTCAGTCTTAGCTTAACGATGTCTTTTTCTTTCTCTTGTTATATTAAATATACTTCTCTATCTCACTTTAGGTTTAGGGTTTAGGTTTTAAAAGAAGATAACACATACATTAAATAAAGACTAGGAAGAACCTTATAAAAACTTATTGCAATGCATGTATCTATTTGCAAAGATTATAACTAACTACTACAAACTCTCAAAGAGTTTTATATTTTAAAATAAGAAATATCTTTAAATAATCTAGTTAGTACTTTAATCAAAACAAAACATAGGGTTCAAATCTATAAGACAAGATAAAGAAGGTATACATAGCACATAATTATAGTTAAGATCTTACAAGATAAATAGTGTATGGAAACCTATTTACAAGTAAGGTAAACAATCCTTTTAAAAATTAAAATAGTATTGAAACTAGGTTTAAAGATCGAGTAATATTAGGGTTAGGGTTTTTTCTTTTAACATAGTTTTAGTATAAGTACTTTAGTGAAAATATTCTACAAAACGTTTTAAATCATCTGCACTCAAATTAGACATAAATAAAATTCAACAGCCTAAGGTCTGAATTGATTTGCTATAGAATTAGTATTATCCACTAAGAAAAACTTAAATCATATTGGTAGTGTCCATACGACCGTGTCTTAAACATTTGTGACAGTGTAAAGGACTGACAACCATCATTTAGGTTTATAGGAACAAACCACAGAACTACAAAATCAAACATGACTAAACCATATACATAACTAGAAATCAAAATAGAGGCCTAAGTGCCTAGAATATTGAACACATTGTTACAAATAATATTCATGGCTTTCGACGTGCTAACTAATGCATTAAACAAAAACAACACTCGAAAAACAAGATAATATTCAAAGACTGCAAGTGTAAAACCTTCTCCATAAAATGATAAACAACAGTATCTTATCAATAGTGGCTTTTTGGTCTATCCCAAAATCAAGCGCAACATGGTAAAGGTCTCACGGCCAAGTTTATAAAAAAAAATAGAAAAATCAAAATTTCAGTTGAGTTTTACATCACAAAAGCCCTCACAGGGTTTCGACTATTTAACATTTTGGAAGAGACAGTCGTCTTCTCGCCAATTGGAAGCAAGAACAATAACCCTGCATTCAAAACCCTCATCTGCAGAGTCACCTCAACTTTACAGTCAAAAGGTAAAAAATATTGTTTAAAAAATGCCTCACGACTATCAAAGAGACTCATCACCTCCTTCAAAAATCATTACAGAGATGGGCATCCAAACCATGCCTTGAGTAAACACAAAACAAACCACTATGCTACAATTCTCGGAATCCATAGGAAGGTAGGTAATAGGTCTTACCAGGACTCCAGTTGTTGCATCCTCCTCCACATAGTGTTTATTCGAAGCTAAGAATAGCAGTCGTCCACACGGTCTCTTCACTTAAACATTGAAAATTATGTTAGAAAATATCCAAAGGAAAAACATGATAGAAAAGTTTGATACATGTCGCGAATGAAAACTTACCCTTCGAGCTTCTTCAAGACTAAACCTCATAGAAGGAATCGATCCACCACTGGTTTAACCAAACCATGAAAAGTATCGAACCATGTGCATATAAGGAGGAAGGAAGTCGAGAATTGATCTCCTTGGCTCCTCCATTTTAAATATCACAGAGAAACTACATTGAAATACAGACAGAAGTCCGGTGAAACCCCACAGAGAAAAAACCAAATATGTCACCACACAAAGCTTCAAGAATAAGCTTACGCTATTTTTGACAACACCATAAACCCCTAGGGTTTCATATTAAGACTTTTGGCCTCTATTTGGTGCAATTAATCCCTCCACATGGATTGCATGTGAAAACTTTAAACTCACAACCTGTACAAGTCTTGTCAACCTTCATTAAATTATCGATTTAGTCAAACCTTTGATGCACCTTAGAGTTTTATGCATTTGTGGTATGGTTCCATGTGATGACATTTTAATAGGGTGTGATACGTGGTGTAGTCCATAGCCTAATATATAATAAGGCTTGGTAGATATTTTATGGGGTTTTCATTTGGATATTGTATGGTTTGATTATGTAATTTTTCCACCCTTTGGTGTCTAGGCTTTGCTTAGAATGAATGAAGCCTTGTAGTTTAGGTCTTTGCTTCCTTAGTTAAAGACTTGATCACTTTCATCTGCATAACAAACCAAGGAATTTGCATTATCCATAGAGGGTAAGTAAGACCCGACATCCTCCTCTTCCTAGCTCAAGGATAGGAGGGGTTAAAGGCCAGAAAAAAAAAAACAAGTTTATGACTTTGCAACCAGCACAGAACTAAAAAGTAGTTATAGGAACAAGATAGTAGGGTGGGTGCACAAAGGCGAGGGACCTTTTAGATGCAATGAAGTTAATCACTCTTGATCCATAAAATAGAAATCATCCAAAGCAATTCCAACCCTTCCAAGCCTAGTCCCAAGGTTTCCAACATGCATGCCAATTAGGATAGTACACAAAAACGTGCTCATGTTTTACCTTGCAAAAAAATGCACCTGTTTTACCTTGCAAAAATGCGCTCCCATTTTGCTTCAATAAAACACGTGCCTGTTTTTCTTCAATAAAATGGGAAAAACAGTGGGGGTCCTTAGTGGTAAGCGGAGACATGGTGATGTGTGTGTGTGTGTGTTTGTGTGTGTGTGTGTGTGTGTGTGTGTGTGAGAGAGAGAGAGAGAGAGAGAGAGAGAGAGAGAGA
>LPNX010670803.1:77409-132864 GCA_001517045.1 Pseudotsuga menziesii
AGCTGAGAGAACAACAAGCACATAAATCAAACACAAGAGACAATGAACACATTGTTTTTCCTTGAGGAAACCATAAATGGAGAAAACCCTGCAACTTCCTCAGACATAGAATCAGCACCAAAATAAAACCCAAAAATAGTAAGTGATCTCCCGACATCAGTAACCTTCTTTCTATCTAGCCCTATTGTCTTTCTCCTTCCTCAACTATGTGCTACAGTTGTGTGTGTGTGAGATGTGTTCTAAATGGAGAGTCCATCTCTCTATTTATACTAATCCTAACATGAATAAAATGCTAATAGGACTGACCTCTCTAAGAGAGTCTAATAACCCTAGTGCCCTGAAAATGTGGGGACTTTAACCCTTAGACAATAGGAGGGTTACCCAGAATGACTTGACATGACTTGTTTACAGTATAGATCGCCCCAATAGGAACATCGGGGCATTACATGACACAAGTACATCCCAAAATAAACATCGGGTTGCAATAGATAAGAAATACAAGTAAATACATTATGTAGTTACAATTACATCAACACTCCCTCTTAACAAGGAAGGTATTCTCTCGACATAATTTTCATCACTAGTCTTCTTCTCTGGATCATCTCGTCATATGTATCTTCAAGTCATCTTTATCTTTGGATCTGGATCATCACTCGATCTGGATCATCATCACTGGATCTTGATCATCACTCGATCTGGATCATTATTGGACATCATCACTAGATTATGGATCATCACTGGACATCGTCACTGGATCTGGATCATCACTCAATCTGGATCATCATTGGACATCATCACTAGATCTGGATCATCACTTGATTTGGATCATCACTACTGGATCATCATTACTAGATCATCACGGGTGCTATCTCATGATTCGTCTTGTCACAGGAAATTCTACAGAGCCATCTTTTTTTCATGCTGGTTGTAGGCCTAGCCTCCATGTAGGTCTTATTCATCACTTATATCTAACACCAAGTCAGAATGGACCGTCCAGCACTTACATTTGACCTACTCATTAGAAAGGCACGCCCAACACTCACATCTGATCATGTAGGAACCAATCCTACAATCACATCAGAAAGGCCCAGCACTCACATTCACCAGCATGATAGAACACAACTACTATCATCTGTGAAAAGGCTCAGCACTTACAACCACCAGCATGATAGGACGGAACTACTATCGTCTGTGGAAGTGCACAACACTCACATCCACTGGCATGGTAGGACACACCTACTACCATCTGTGGAAAGGCACAGCACTTACAATCACCATCATGGTAGGACACACCTACTACCATCTATGAAAAGGCACAACACTTACAATCACTAGCATGGTAGGACACACCTACTACCATCTGTGAAAAGGTCCAGCACTCACATCCACCAGCATGATAGGATGCACCTACTATCATCTATGGAAAGGCCAACACTCACATCCACCAACATGATAGGACACACCTACTATCATATGTGGATAGGCTCTGCACTTACATATGATCATGCGGGAACAAATCCCTCAGTCACATCAGAATGGCTCTTAGTCGTAGACTAAGGGTTCCTGGTACCTCACCAGGTATCTCCATTCCAACGATGGTGGTAGCCCTTATATCTGACACCAAGTCAGAATGGCCAGCACTCACATCTCACATGGAAGGAACCTAATCCTTTATCCTTGACAGAATGGCTCAACCCTTACATCTAATCAAGTGGGAACACATCTCTCTATCACATCAGAATGGCCATGCACTCATATCTAATCATGTGAGAACACATCTCACAGTAATATCAGAATGGCCCTCAGTCCCAGACCAAGTATTCCTGGTACCTCACCAGGAAGCTCCATTCCAGGAATGGAAATAGCCCTTATATTTGATCATGTAGGAACCAATCCTACAGTCATATCAGAATGGCTCAGCACTCATATCTATCATGGAAGGAACCAATCCTCTCACCATGAAAGAATGGCTTAGCCCTTATATCTGACCATGGAAGGAACCAGTCCTCTCACCATGTCAGAATGGCTATGGGTCTCATCATTTTCCCTTGGAGGAAACCTCGATTTGGAGAACACCAAGCTTCTCCGTGAAGTACTTGAACTTCACCCTAGCCAATGGCTTCGTCAACACATCAGATATTTGTTCCTTCTTTGCAACATACTGGAGCTTTATTGCTCCCCTCTGCACCATAACCCTGATATAGTGATACTTGATCTCGATATGCTTCGACCTGTCATTGAACACTGGATTCTCTGACAGCTTCACGCAACTTTGGTTGTCACAATGTATACAAGTAGCATCCAACTGGATATCAAATAAATCAGACAGTAGCTTCTGCAGCCATACTATCTCACAACTAGCTGAACAAGCTATGACATACTTTGCTTCAGCTGTACTAAGTGCCACATAGGATTGCTTCCTGCTAAACCAAGAGATCACACCTAATCCCATATTGAAGCAACACTGTGAAGTGCTCTTCCTATCAATGGCACTTCTTTCCAAATCTGAATCAACATAACCCTCCAGGTTAATCTTCTGATTTGACTCATACTTGAGGCCATAATCAATTGTACCCCTCGGGTACCTGAGAACATGCTTTGCAGCAATCAAGTGAACATGTCTTGGATATGTCAGGGACTGGCTCAAGGTGTTCACAGTAAAGCAAATATCTGGTCTCATGTTCGTCAAGTACATAAAGGACCCAATCATCTGATGATACATCGTAGCATCAACCGTCTCTAATGAAGCATCACTTAATATCTTTAGGTTCGATGCCATAGGTGTGGCCATAGCCTTGCAGTCCATCATCCCAAACCTCTTCAGGATCTGTAATGTATATTTCCCTTGTCCCAGGGAAATCCCATCTGCATTCTGCCACACCTCCATGACTAGAAAATAATGCATCATACCTAAGTCCTTCATTTCGAACTCTACAGCAAGCTTCATCTTCGTATCAGCAATCAACCCATCCATACTTGTTACAAACAAATCATCTACATACAGTAGGAGCATCACTGGGTTGCCATCTTCAACCTTGTAGTAAAGGTTGGAATCTGCTTTACTCTTAGTAAAGCCTAAATTGGATAGGAAGCTATCAATTCTACCGTACCAAGTCCTGGGTGCCTATTTCAAACCATACAAGGATTTCTTTAATCTACATACATGAGACTCTCTGTCATGTGTCTCAAAACCGAGTGGTTGCTCCATGTACACTTCCTCTTCCACTACACCATTCAAAAAAGTAGTCTTGACATCCATTTGGTGTATCTTCCATTTCATCACTGTATCCAGAGCAAGTACCCATCTGATGGAAGTGTATCTGGCTACAAGTTCAAAGGTTTCTTCATATTCTATACGTTTTTTTTTTGCAAGAAACCACGAGCAACAAATCTTTCCTTATATGTCTCTATACTACCATTTGCAGCATGCTTGATCTTGTAGATCCATTTGGAAGTTACAACTGATTTCCCATCTGGTCTTGGGACACCATCCCAAACATCATTCTTCATGATCAATTGATACTCTTCGATCATACCATCCTTCCATTCTTTCCGTTCTGCCGCTTCTTCATAATTGGAAGGTTCTTTATCAATGAAATCACATAGTAATGCTACATACCTAGAGCAGGATATGGTCCTCTTTCTTTCTCCATGATTCTCTTCTGGAGCCCCATATCTTTCTGCACCTTGGATAACTTCTCGTACCCAAGCAGGTTTCTTCTTGTGAGGATTCTTTTCCTAAGGTGGATCTATAGTTCTTTGGGGTTCTTCAAATTCTCGATCTTCTTCTTCATTCATGGTTGTGTCATGAATCCTGGGTTCTTTTGCTTCTTCATATTCTTCAATAGGTTTCTTTCTGGATTTTTTGTAAGTTGTGTCTTCATCAAATGTCACATCCCTAATGATATCAATCTTCTTGAATCCTGGGAAGTATATTCTGTAAGCCTTTAAGTTTTCAGAATATCCCATGAATATACCCTTCTTACTTGAAGGATCTAATTTTGTTCTCTTCTCTCCTGGAATGTGTATATACATAAGACAACTGAATATTCTGAGATGGTTGAATTTTGGTCTCTTGCCAGAGAAGACTTCTTCTGGAATCTTGTTCTCGAGTACTCTATGTGGAGCACGGTTTGTACATACACCACTGTTCTAGTGGCTTCCGCCCAGAGATGAATAGGAAGATCTTGACCATGAAGCATTTCTCTTGCAGCTTCCATGATGGTTCTATTCTTCCTTTCTGCAACTCCATTATGTTGTGGATTATAAGGAGTGGACAAATCCCTCTTAATTCCTGAGTCTTTTCATAGCTCTTTGAATTCATTAGAAGTAAATTATCCGCCATTGTCTGATCAAAAGGTTTTGATCTTGTTTTCAGTGTGATTCTCGATCAAGGCTTTGAATTCCTTGAACTTGTTGAATACTTCGTTTTTGTTCTTCATGAAGTAAACCCATGTCTTCCTAGAAAAGTCATCAATAAAAGAAACATAATATGCATACCCTCTTTATGAGCTTGATGACATAGGACCGCATACACTGGAGTGGATGATTTCCAATATTCCTTTGGCTTTGCTTTCGCTGCTTGGAAATGTCTTCTTTGTATTCTTTCCTTTCACACATCCTTTGCAGACCCCATCATGTTTTGCTTGGATTTCTGGAAGACCTTGAATAGCTTTGCTTGCAATAGGTAGTGCTCTGTAATGCACATGTGCAAGCCTTCTATGCCAAATTTCATTTGGCTCTACTGTGTCATGGACCAATGCTTGTTCTGGAGGGCCCTTTAATTTGTACAAACCTCCTTCTTGTTCTCCAATCACTACTGCATCATCGATGGTCTTTAATTTTGGCCACATGATTACTTGACCATCTATGGATGCAACCCTCATTCCTTTTTCATCTAATGCAGATATGGAGAGAAGGTTCTTCTTGAGTCCTAGCACAAACAATACTTCCTTCATTGTCATAGGCTTTCCAGAGTCTAGTTTATAGGAGGATTCCCCACTACGTTTTATTGGATACTGGTAGTCATCTCCAAACTTCACCTTGTGAGGGGATTCATGTTTTGATAGTTTCACAAAGGATTCCTTGAATCCTATCATATGCTTGGAAGCCCCACTGTCTATAATCCAATTAGTGCTTTCATGAGTAATGTTTCCCGTAAGTGAAGAAATCAAAACATATTCATCTTCACTAGAGGAATCTTCACTTTCATATATGGTTTTCTTCTTGGAAGGTTCATCATCCTCTGCAAGATGAGCATGATGTCTTCTCTTGTTTCCCTTCTTCTTATGAGAGTTAATCTTGTTTCTAGGACAGTCTTTTGCTAAGTGTCCTCTTTCATGACATGTATAACATCTCAATCTAGATAGGTCCTTTCTAATGTTATCTTTATGGTAAAAGTTCTTACCTTTGGAGTGATGAGGGTTTATTCTGCCTTTCTTGGAGTGAACTGTGAGGGCTTGATATTCACTTCCCATCTTCTCTTCTCGAGCTGCTATCCGAGCTTCTTCTTGAGAGAATTCTTCCCATAGTTTGTTGAACTTGACTAACTTCTTTCTGGCATAGATTCCTTGGATGAATGAATCCCATGTCCTAGGGAGGCCATTCAGTGTTGTCATCACAATTTCTGCATTCTCCACTTCTTCTTCTACAGCTAGTTGTTATTTCATCTAGGAGACCCTTGTGAAGTAAGACTGGATGGTCTCAGCACTCTGGATCTTTACATTCTTCAACTGATTCCTTAGAGTCATCTTTCGATTGATGTTCTTCCGTTCAAATAGTTTGGTTAGGGCATCAAACATAGATTTAGGTGTCTTGAGAGAGGACACCTATGGGATGCACGGATACTTGATAGAATCAGCAATGATTATGTTTTCCATAACCAACTTCTTCTTATGTAAGGCCTTTGCCTCATCTCCCTCTGGAACTAGAACCTCCTCACTAATATAGGAGTGCAACTCATTTTCTTCTAGAACTAGGGAGATCCTATACTTCCAAGCTCGAAAGTTATCAACTCCCTCAAGGTTTTCAGCAAGCTTGGTATGATGAGACATATTAATTGAGAACCTCAAATGGAAACACAAAATATTTATATCTTACTAGGTTAAGATGTCGGATCTGGATTTGGAGCTGAAAATCCTGTAGAGTTGGTTCAGGAGAAAATTAGGGTTTTTCTTTTCCAAAGTTCTGTCCAACCAATTTCTTTGAATTTTATCCCTAACTTCGATTTTAGGGAGGAGATCAATCCAGGCCTGGGCTTATTAAAAAATTCCTCTTCTATGAAAAGCCCTAATTTCAGGCAGTAGTGTCGGGTCCAAAACTGAAAAACCTCAAAATTGGATTCTGCTTCGACAGAAAGATGCGCCCCAGGGAGGAGAGTTATTCCAACCTTATTTCACTGAAAATCCATGGAGAGACCTCCACAAAGTAAGAATCCCTAATTCTCGCAGTTGCACAGTGTCTTTTTCTCAGGTTAGCTCTGATACCATGTTTGATTTTTAACATTAAGCTTAGCATCACATTAGGATCTTTAACTGAAAGAACAACAAGCACAACAATCGAACACAAGAGACAATGAACATAGTGTTTTTCCTTGGGGAAACCATAAATGGAGAAAACCCTGCAACTTCCTTAGAGATAGAATCAACACCAAAGTAAAACCCAGAAACAGTAAGTGATCTCCCGACAGGAGTAAACTTCTTTCTATCTATCCCGAGTGTCTTTCTCCTTCCTCAACTATGTGCTACACTTGAGTGTGTGTGAGATGTTTTCTAAATAGAGAGTCTAGCTCTCTATTTATACTAATCCCGACATGACTAAAACCCTACTAGGGACGACCTCTCTAGGAGAGTCTAATAACCCTAATGCCGCGGAACTGCAGGAACTTTAACCCTTAGACAATAGGAGGGTTACCCATAATGACTTGACATGACTTGTTTAGAATATCGATCCTCCTGATAGGAACATCGGGGCATGACATGACATGAGCACATCCCGAAATAAACATCGGGTTACAATAGATAAGAAATACAAGTAAATACATTTCGAAGTTACAATTACATCAATAGGGGGAGGGGACATACAGGTGTTAGTTATAAGGGGGGACATAGGCGTGAGAGAGAGAGAACAAATGGGGCAGTGGGGTGTTAGGAAGAGAAAGGAGGGGGGTTAAACGTAGGGAGAGGAGAAGGAGGGCTTAAAGGTAGGGAGAGGAGGAGGGGGGGTTAGCAAGAGTTAGGGGGAAGAGGGGAATCAGGGGGGGGGCATAAAATAATAAAAGTATTGGTATAATGGAAAAAACAAGCACTCATTATAGTATTTAAAAGCGTGCACGCATTGTGCTTCAATAAAACGTGCTCTCGTTTTTCTTCACTAAAACATGCTCTCGTTTTGCTTCAATAAAATGCGCTCTCGTTTTGTTTAAATTCAAAAATGCATTCCCTCCAAATGATAATATTGAGCCTCCAGCCATGCTTGCATGACATTCTTATGCCTATGTTCCTGCTATGGATTTTGCTTTGGTTTCAACATGACTATGCCTTGGAGTATGATAAACCATGGCTAGTTCAGTATTATATCCAAATTTTCAATATGCTCGTGTTTAGCCATTGGTTATAGTATGCTGCAGACCTCCATTTTTTATGACATTTTAGAAACATATATTGTTTTTTTTGAGATTCCAAATATGTAAATTTTAACAACAATACATATTTTTTTAATTTTTTTCTTATTTATCTTTTTTCATCACTCCTCAACTCAAAAAACACGCTGTAAGTGATTCATCCATATCTCTTTCGTTTTTCAACCATTTAAAAAAAATGTATGGTGCACTAAAGAACACCGACCTCTACATGCTATAAAAACCCCATTTCCAAATAATTGCATTAAGACATTCAAACACTGCACCCACAATTGACATACCATTTTCGAGGTTTGATCTCTTAGATAATTCAAAAAAAAAATAAAAATTATTGGAAAAATAGTCATGCACTAGTACTATATGTTCTCTATATGTATACCAGCTTTCGTAAGTTTATTCCATCATTTAGTCCACCCACAAAAACATATACCTCATAATTTGTCCCAAAAACAAAAAGTGTCTCTTAAAAAATATCTAACTTTAGATAGTTAGCAACATTTTCAATAGAAAAAAATTATATATTTAGACATGTCATTCAATTTCCTACATTTCTTGCTTTTTACTCATCGCAAGATTCATTGTGTAAGTGTCTCAAAATATCCATGCAAGTTGATGGATGCCTGTTTTTTAAGTTTTCTAGTTTTCTATTGCATCAAAAGAGACCCTCAACATTGTGTACTCACCGAGTATCGACAACAATACATGACAATGTATCGACATATTCTCGTAAAAAGAGACATGGTCATAAGAGTCTTGCAGTTTAACTAATCTCATTTGTTAATTGTTGTCACAAAGAAAAAGCATGAAGTATAACATCTCATAGATTTACCATCCTAGGAAATTATAAAGTTACACATAGTAAATAATTTATTTATTTTTCTTCGAAATTTAGAGATGTTAACAAATTGTGATAACATCAAGAGACAACATCTTCCCCATACTAAATTGTAGAGCCAAGGTCCAATAAGTTGCTCACTTTTTATTTTTAGTCAAACTACATATCTATAAATTGAATTGAGAAAAACACAAATTTAATGCATTTTAAGTTGTAAATCAATTTAAGATTACTTTCAACTAACTAAGAACTTAACTTATTTATTAAAAAAAAACATGGTCATAGTATTATAAAAGGAGTCAAAATGAACCCTATTATAAACTATCAATGTTTATATATATATATTTTTATAATAAAAATAATAAATTAAAAAACTAAATAAATTAAAAAGTGATTTTTGAATAGGAGTGAACCGATCCACATTCATAAATAACAACATATTATTACTCTCATTACTGATGAATAACTTTATTATATAATAAATGAACCAATCTCCATTCATAAATAACAACAAATTATTATTCTTTTTACTAATTACTAACTGTATTATATAATAAATTTTACGGAAATCTAATACCGACCATGTGAATGTAACAAGTAGATTCAAAGGTGGCGAAGTTCTCGATTATTTGAACGGATTATTTGGTCTAGGCATTAATTTGACCATAGGATCCCCGGCTCCCTCTCCGGTCTCGGACTGAAATCATAATCTTGAAATCATTTTTTGATTCATACGGGCATTGAAGGCGCTACCGACTGGCTCCCTTCTTCATTCATACAGGCATCGAGGGCATTTCTTGTATTACACGGGCGATTCCGGTTGTCCCTTTTGCAGATTTCACGCCGCACCGGAACAGCAAGTTTTGCAATCCGAGACCGAACAACTTTTGGAAGCTGAGTCCGAGCACCAAGTTTTGGAATCCGCTGGAACAGAACGGTTATTGGCTACAATGTCAGAACCAAATAGTCTGAATTCGGAGCAACGTCAGAGCTCAAGTTTTGGAGTAGAACTTAATTTACAGAACATAACAGATATGTATCTTTCTAAACCCTTCCCATCGGATGATTCCGCTGAATCCGATAGCGAAAATAATGGTCAGTACGATTGGGCAACAATATTGTACAGATCGAAAAAGATATAATTTTGCCGACATGATAATGAAATTCATCAAGAATGAGGTGTAACGTCGCCTTTATTCTATTCGGATTTAATGTGTATTCTGGAAAGAAATACTGAATGCTACCTTAGTTGCCAGATGTTTGCATATAATAAGTTCGTTGTTTTTGTTTTTATATCGTTTCTTGATAAACTTCTTGCTCAATAGACTCCATTAATCAAATTGCAGCCCAATAGACGTTTGCAACTTCATGCTTAATCTCCAGAGGAACAAAATTTCATACTCATTATTAATAATATTAATAGTAAGCAAGATGGAGGTTCTTAAATTTTATAGTATCGTTTATTATTATTTAATCGCTTCAATAAGATGACTTTAAACAACCAAAAAAAAACTTATGTTAATAATAATGATTACGGAGGTTGTTAAATTTTATAGTTATTTTTTTTCATTCTTTAATCGTTTGAACAATTTGACATTAAACAAAAGATTAGAAATTCTAATAATTTGACACTATACAAAACATTTAAAAGCATCTTAGATAAAATTTACGTTAAACCATCTTGAATGATCATAAACTAAAAATAATTCACTTTTAATCTATGTATACTTTGCTTTTATATATTTTAACATTTAGTTTTACTTTTGGATGTATAATTTACTTTGATATACTTTCAACGTTTATTTTTACTCTCGGATGTAGTTGGATGTAAAATGGCTTATAGAAACATTTTGTATTGTGTTGAACTTTGTAATTTTATACAAATATAATTGTAAAAAAAAATATTTTTATATACTTTAAATGTTTATTTTACTTTTGAATTCATATTAGGATGTAAAATGGTGTATGGGAAAATTTTAGCTTATGTTTAACTTTCAAATTCTATATAAATATATGCTATTATGTTTAATAATACATTATGAATGAATTTAAGTTGAATGAACTTTTAAAAATTTGTAATTTTTTTTGAGTTGTATATCTAAATATAAAATGAAGCAATGTATATTTGAATAAAATATTTTTTTTATAATTATAATTTTATAATTTGTAGAAATATGGATATTTATTTTAAGTTTTTTTTTATAATTAAAATATTTGTATTTGCGTTGTGATATGTAATGTCTCCAAAAAATATATATATATACAGGCTAGTAGAAACTACTTAGAGGGAATATTATTCACTTGCGAAACTCTATCTTATACTTCATATACCACTATTTATTCGTAAGTTGTTCTTATGCTTTGTTTTTTACTTTCAATTATTACTTTTAATGTATTTTACTTATGACGTCGTCTTGTTGTTTACTACTTTAGTATGATGTTTATACTTTTGTCGCTTATGTGTTGTCACTGGATTTATATGCTTCGTCATTTCTGCATAGTCGCACTTGTTAAGTATCACATCCTATCTTAACTTTGTTTGTGGGACAAAGTCAGCGGAGTGGTAGGACTAGTTCTCCCATGACGGTTTGAGAGGTAAAGTATTACTTGTTACGCAGGCTTACTTAGTTCAATTGAACTAAGGCACCTCTTTTATTTACTTTCAGGTCTACCTCGTGTTAAAAGGCTTAGTAGGAAGCTTTGATGAGTTTGATCTTTGTTTCTTCTTACTATTCATCATTATGCTTCATCACTGCTTCAGATTAATAGCCGCAATAATCTTATTTGTTAATTATCTAGCCTAGATAATTAACTATGTAATACCTAGATAATCTATACAAATATACTTGATGTCCATTTTATTACTGTTATTAATTATTCAAATTTATAACATTCTAAGTGCCACTTTCGTCAATTTAGCTATTATAGCTAAATTTCCTGTGCACTAAGTAATCTTCAGTATGGTTTATATCCGTTGTTTATATATATCTTAAGATAATTACATTCATCTTTTGTTCCATTTTAATTCTATTAACATATGCTATGTGTTTCTTATATGCAGGTTATTATCTTGGCCTAATTCCATACCTTTGATATTATATCTTTACTTATATCACCATGGCATACTCCATATGCCAAGGTTCTTATGCTTGAGCCTTGTGGCAAAGAGGGCGAAAGTCCTAAATTGTAGACCTAGAGTTTAGATGTTAATTACATTATCTAAACTTTAAGACTGGACTAAGGACTAGCGCATACCATGCATGGGTTATCCTAATATATGGAATATTGGAATAGCATAAGGTCTGTGCTAAAGATTTGGGGTTGGAGAAATAACATATGGTGAAACCATATGGTAACATGGTTTAATCCTATGCATGGAGGCTGGCATTAAACGATACCTTGCAACGAAACTTGACTATGGAGAAGGGGATTTTGTCTTTGACATTAATGGCCATGAGCTGGTGCATTTAATGTTTATTGGAAATCGTGGCAGCCCCAAGCTTAGGGCTGGGGCACACGATGGTTTTTTCATTTGCAAGGTTTGAGTAGGGGTTTGATCTTGCTCTGCACAGGGGAAATGGAGGTGACCTCCATTGTCACAAAGGTAAGATCACAGTTGGTTTATCGGTAATTCTATGGTTTTACATTAATGCACTTGATCATTGTCATGCTTCTCATCGGTTTTATGGATGGTTCTAGGTGTTGGGTTCTATGGACTGGGTCGTGGCTCACACCTTTTTGCTTGTTCCTGTATGATGGAAATGGTGAATGATAAGCCTTCCAACAAGCCAGTGCTTGTTATCTCTTGGCTTGATTGAGTGATGTCTTCGTTGTATTGTGTTGGGGTTTCACTGCAGGGTTTAAAATTCGCCTTCGGGAATGTAATACCCATACTTGGGTTTTAATTCAATGTTTCAATGGATTTGGCCATGGAGTGAAATTGCACTTCTTCTGGTTCTATGTATAAATTTTGGGTTTGTATTGATAAAATGGTTTGGGCCTTTGAGCCATGGGTTGCACCATTGCTTGCAATGGTGCCATAGTCCATTGGCATGCTTGTATAGACTTCGTTTTGGCTTCCGAATGGACTATGTGGAGACACTGTGATTGATCATGTTGTGTATGATGTATATACTCTTTGTTTATAATAAATGACCCATGTTATTTTTCTTAGTGTCTGTGTAATGTGAATGCTATGTGAATGGTTCATTGACAGAGCTTTAAGAACATGCATATGCCTTTGTAAAAGTTTATATATTTGAGTAATTTTAATGGGATGTAATTGGTGAACAACATGGATTTTAAATACCAAGCCGTGGATGGCTTCAGCCTTCCCCATCCTAGCTGCGATAGCTCTGTGGTATCATTACTGTAGATAATTTAATGAATATCTTTAAGGATGATTCGAGTTAGTAGAGTAGTTGGTTATATAAATCATACTGTGTAATTTGATTTTGGCATTGCCGTAAATTAGGTGAATGCTGTGCATAACATCTGTTGGTTATTTAATATTATGAAATCATGGGTTTTGTAGAATCCAGGGGTTATATGGCCACGATGGAATTCGTTGGTTTTTTAGATTGTAAATGAACTCTGTGTATTTAAATGTTGGCTCAGGCCGTGCTGTAGCATAATCGCAGTTTGCTTCATTAGCATGGTGGTGGTTTAAAAATTGTTTCTCGCATAGATGTTATGTATAGTGTGGCCATAGTGTGTATGAAAACGAAACCCGATAGTGTTCGACTATGTTTGGATATTAATGTGAGGAGTTGTATTTTAATTAATAAGAAGAGGTTGGGCGTGTATGCCCACAGGATTTGATTCATGTCTCTGTTTGTAATACATGGGTTTATAATATGATTTCGATGTTGTTTAATATGTTATGTGTAATGTGTTGATGAGTTATGTAATTTTTTTTAATGGATTATGTATAAACGGAATTTGGTTGTTTAAGATGGAATATATAGAATTGTGGGTGCTTATATGTGTGTGTGTGTGTGTGTGTGTGTGTGTGTGTGTGTGTGTGTGTCTGTGTGATTGAAGATTTGATATAGGACCACATGGATGGTCATGATTCCTACTCTTCTCATGTAGTTATGATGCTGTTATTTTAATGAAAATTGATTTTCTATTTAGTTTATAGTTAATAAGACAGACCTTATGAGATCTTAATGGTTTATTTACTCTTTATTAAGTTTATATTCTAGTTCTGTTACTGATATACTTATATTTAATATTTCTGGTTTGTTTACTGTGATGCATAATTATATCATAATTCCTTTATTGGTACTTTAGGTAGAAGTTAGTAATAATATAAAAATATATATGAATTCCTACTTCTGAACTAGTTGGAAATAAATTTAGACAAGTCTATGCTAACAAATGAAATATGTCAGCAAAGTAATCATCCTAGAGGGCAATTACTTAGTTATTAAAAATCAAACCCTAGTTTACAGTAACAAATTATGAATATTGAATGAATATAGAAACAAACTTAAAGATAAAATCCTAGTTATATACATCCTATGATAACATTCACCACCCAAGGGTATATTTAAGAAATACAAACCATAGCACAGTCTAACTAGAAAACCAAATACATACGGTTAGGAGATACATTGGAAACATTTACCCAACATATCCATTAATTAATCTAGAAAGTAGCAATAAATAGTTTAGGGTTAAAATATAAGAAATGTACCCCTAGGAGATATGGACACAACCATAATTTCTAGGATTAGAAATATATAAAGAACATTTACATAAACAAGCCAGCATTTACCCTAGAAATGAACTTCACATACTAAGAACTCATACCTGTAATTTTATGAAGCTCCTTTAATGGTTGAAACTACACACATTTTAAATAACCAGCATTAATAATTTAAGACAGATATGACTTCTAATTTTGATGACCAAATGACTTGGGATCTACCTCATTCCTCCCAACCATGACCCATAACCGTTCCTGGTTTTAATCCAGATCCCCCCAAGCTGGACTCCGACATGCAAGTAGCTTAGAGCTCCTAAGGTAAGGTTTTCCTATGTGGTGTATCATATCTGGGTTAGTTCTCCTTTTCCTTCTAGAAAATGTTTCTTCAAGAATTTACTTGAGAGAAATCAGGAAGAAAAATGACTCCTCTAATGATAGATCAGAACCCCAAGCCTTTCCTTGTGTTGAGTCTTTATAGACAAACTTTTCAGTCAAAGGGAAAGTTAAATCAAGAAACCTTAGTTTCTTGATTTAACCCTTTTCAATTACTTTGGGTAATTATTAATATTTCAACTTAGGAACTTTCTTCTAGTTCATAGTTAGACTTTTAGGTTTTGGACTATTTATTTTCTTTTAATAATAAATAATAATTGATAGAGCTTCTTCTTCTTCTTTCATTTATTTATATTATTAATACATTTAATTCTTTAAACATATCATGTATAAAGTACATATTAATATAACATTTTGTTAACAATGTCTTTGGGAATCATATACCATGATATGTAGACTTAATGACACTTATTCATTAAGGTCAATTAGGTAGATGGTTTAGGTCTACTAGGCTAGTGTCAAAACCCCAAATTTTCACAAAAAATTAAAATTTTGAGATAACATAAAATGCTGAAACTACGGTTTACTAACAACTAAAGGTTAGTAATAAAAGAAAGAGTTAAAAGATTAGTATTACATAATCTCAATTATGTTAACTCAACAATTTCCTTTTTGTAACAAAATTAAGTTTAACTTGCACATTGTTTTTATTTTAGTTTACTGATTAGTTTTCTTTATGACAAGTAGGTGAAATCTGTCTTTGAAATCCCGGGCTTACTTAGCATTTATGCTAATGCATAAAGATTACTTGTTCTTACAGGATTACAGGTATGAATGATCGAGTAACATTTTTAATTTCATAAAGTATCTAGCAGTATTTCTATTTGCAAGTAATAAGCTTAGTAAATAAGCTTCTATATTCCAAACAACTTTTGTGAGGTAAAACAATTTGCTTTCTTTAGTTGTTATTGTAAGCGAAGTTCAGAAGATTGAGTTTCATTCTTTATTGTAGTGACAGTAAATACTTTATGTGGCTCTAAACTTGTAATCTTAGTTGATTGATAACTTCTACTTTAATAAGCATATCTTGCAACGCTATATTGATTGTACTTTGCGTTATCATACCTTATCGTACCACTTGTTTGAGTATCAAGATGTTTGATATTTATCTTCTGTAGGGAAACTTACAGTCTGTAACTTTTGACAGTTAAGTTGATTAGTGTGACAATGATAGTGTCTTTTCATAAGAAAACATTGTTGTCTACATCTCTTGAATCTATTTCAAACCATGAGGTTCTCTGGATTATAGACTCGAGTAGGATCAAACCATTTTAATTCTTATTATTCTATAATACTTTCCTTGTAATAAGTTATTTTCTACCAATAGTTCTAGGGTTGATGTTTCTATAAATATCAACCTCTTATTCTATGCTAAACATTAGTTATTTTGTGTAAGCATAAAATCATTCTACAAGTATAAAGACATGGTAAATTACCAGCAAAATGCCATGTTGAGAAACGACCAATGACTATTAAAGTCTAATCCCAAATAGACTATGTAAAAAACTTCTGTATCTAATCTTTTACCATACTAGACATCTTTATCATTTATTTCCAATCAATGTTTGTTTTACATATATATATTATTATTATGTTTATAAACATACAATTCTACCATTAGTTTGAAGTTCCTAAACAAGTCTAAACAACATTGATCTTGTAAAAAAATTTATGATTCTAAAATTTAATGTGCTAATCAACTTTTATCATATTCTCCACTAGAGTTGTGGGTTTAGAGGAGTCTAGTCTTGCATTGATCATAATATATATATAGAAACATAGAAATATATAGTTGTTCTATGATTTTACACCTTTCAACTTGGACTTTACATTAAACAAATAGTTATTATATTTCAATGTGGATTAGCATGGAAATCATAATGTTCACATTATAATATTGACATTTGTAAATGATTTGATGCATCATTTCCACCCAAACTGATTTGTTTAAGAGGAAAGGGTTTGTTTTATAAATCAAATATAAACAATCATAATAGTTTCGAACTATATGATTACTATATCTTTGAATTGTCAATGATCTAAGATTTGTTGATATCTAACGCCCAAACAACATTATGTTAGACATGTATTATGTGAATGATGAACTTTATAAATGAATGATCAATAAAGTTCCTGCATTATTTGTTCACATATCATTGTAAAAACAATTGTAAATTATTGGCATGCAGGTGACTATAGAGCTCGACCCATGCATTGCTTAAATTTTTCCAGTGGCATGTGGACTTCTCCTGTCTGTGCATTAGAGATATATAATCTTTGTAACCCTACTCTGTCATTTCCCTCCGTAGTTCTTGGGACCTTCGGGCTGCACTGCAACAATTCTCATGGTGGCCATGTTACCCTTCTTGTTGCTAGTTATGCTCCGAGTCTTGGTTTAAGTCGTTTCAGCCTCCATCATGTTGTCTCAAAACTCTTTTTCTGTACTGTGAGTCTTATCTCTGTAAGGTTTTGTTGAGATTCGTAGCATAATACTTGTGACCTATATGTGGCTCCTTTCTTATTCATTCGTGGCTTGTCATTGCAGAGATAGGTTAAGTTTTTCTTGCTGTTGGTTTAAGCACTAACCTCATCGTAGGGTTGAGAGTTTTCATGAGAGCTATTGAGGTTGGTGACAGCTCCAGTTTCTTCATTTAACTCTTTTGTGGCCTTGCCTAGGCTCGTTCTTGCATCTGTTGTGAGTGTGGCTTGTACATGAGTCCTCGTCGTCTCTGTCACTGTGAGTATGAAGGTTTGGCTTGTCATTATGCTGGTTGTGATGTTGTAGTTCCTTCTTGGTTCCATAACCTTAAATTCCAGGTAAAGTAAACATTTTAAAGTTTTTTTTAAACTAGATTTTGTTTTCAGTATATATTTCTGAAAGCTATTTTTTAACTAAACTTTGATTTTCATTATGCAAGTGATAGTTCACAACCCTTGACAAGAAACACTTCACAAAGAACCGGCACTCTCGCTACGGGTAAGCCGTGGTTAACAAATGGCATTCCCTTCTTGTGCAGTCCTTAGGGGACAGTTTCTACTTGGAAAGTTATAGCATGATTGTTACCCAGTCTTGGGTTAATGTTCTTCAATTTACTAGTTAGGTTTTTGTTAAAACCCTTGCTTTCAAGAGGGTAACTCCGACTCAAGCCGTGACTTGTAAATGTTTGTTTCTCGTTTTTGTACAATGTTATGTTTAAAGTCTCTATGGCCTGTCAAGCCATACATAGTTTCATGTAAAGCATAGAGGTTTTCCTGTTGAGCTCAAACTCAGTTTATCTTTAAGCTCCTTTGGTGACTTTGTAAACTAGGGTTTTTACCCTTATTCGCGTGTGTAATAGAAATTTTGTTGTTAATAATATTGTTAATAATAATATTGTGAGGGTTTTTACAATATTATAGAAATTTACCGTATTAACAATATTCTCCTATTAACAATTTTATAGAAATTTACCCTTAATAATATTGTTAATAGCTTTGAAACTATTTTTCCATCATATTATAATTATTTACTTACAACAGCCTCAGATATTCGAGCTAGGGTTTCATGTAGGTAACCCTTGTGTAAATTATTCAATTTGTTCTTTAAGCTTTAGTTACTTAGTTTAATTGATTTAATTATTGTTATAGGTATGTAATATAAACTTATAGTTATATTATTATGGTTGTCTTATCACTGTCCTTAAAGGACTGTAATAATCTATAACAGTTTAGTTGTTTAATTATAAATAATCCAAATACTTGGATTATCACTTAAATGACTATCATTTACATATATGGTTTGTTATTAGGGTTTCGACCCTGTACTTTCTTTTACAAGTAAATCTTGTTGGTATAAGTTAAAAGAATTAGTTATTTTTACCAATAAACATTTATTAAATGTTAGTCATCATCGTATTCTAGCTGCTTTTTATTAAATAAAATACAAATAGAGTCATTAAAGTTCTTTGATAAGATGTACAATACTCTGTACTTAGTTTTTTCTTTGGAATTTAATTATGATAATCATACCTTACTTGATGTTTGAATATTTGTAGATATAGTGAGTTATTATTAACAGTAAATAAACTAAGTATATCCGATATAAATCTTTACCTAGCAGAATAAAATAAAGTGGTTTGTTTGAGTTATTTTTACTACTTTTGCTACAAGTTAATCACATAATTTCAAGAATAAGTATATCTATATATCTATATATATAATATATTACAGTTTACCCTCCTGTATATTTCGATTTTAATCACAAAATAATGTACTGGGTAAGAATAATAACTTATCTACTTGAATGACTTATTAATAAAATAAACCTGCTACTTGTAAAGTATTATGGTTGTTTCATTTCTAGCATACTTACATCAACAAACTGGTTAAACAATAAACATAAATAAATAGGTTAATGTTCTTTTTTGATAACAAACTACATACAGAAATATATTACTTTGATATTATGAAATGCATAATACATCTATTCAATTTAGATTCCTATCATATCCTTCATCTATTTTAATTCACTACCTATGCTGGAGTACGGTCTGGTCCTTCTAGATGTGAAAAAACGTAGGTTATGATTATTTTTCATATATTACAAGTTCATTCTTTCAAATAACTAAAAGATTATTAACTCTAACAGTTTACAACTAAACATTTAACATTCATTAATCAATCAGACGCACATTTAAACATTTAACATAACAATCAGATTCACTTTTTATCATTTAACATAGTAAAACAAAAATATTGTATAACCTTATTAAGTTGGACGACAATAGTGTTAGGAGGTCGTTCGTCCCTACCAACTCCTGGAGAGTGCTCAAATAACGTCTCCTCAGGTCTCCCGAGCTTGGTCGTGGTCTCCTTGGTTGAGAAATGGTGGAGCAAGCAAATGATAAACTAGTCCAATGACTCCATAATGATTCTGCACACACGAGTAAGATCCTTCAGCTGAAAAGCTGCACTAGATCACTCAATAGTTTAACCCCTCAAACTTTTTCCACAAATTCCCTTTCCATTGAATTCTCTGAAGTTCATTCACCTGAATGATCACTTCTCTAGAATGAGCAGACTCAACTCTCTTCAATGAGCATTTTTATAATATTTCCTAGGTCTTTTGGGTCAGTTTGTCATTAATTGAGCCACCTTCTTGTCCCACTTTCTTGGGGGATCATGACCCCAAATGTAGGGAGGTTTCCACCTGCAACAGTTCGAAGTGTTTGAGGATGCTGCCACACGTCTGTTTGCTCTCTGCCCAGTCTCCTCCACTAAATTGACCAGTAAACACTCTTTTAACAGCTCTCCTAAGCTATTGTCTCCACTTTTATTTATTTATAATTAAAATATCCAGAAATACATTCAACATCCTTGACTGTGCTGAGTCATCAATTACAACTTAGCATAAAATTTAACATAATGTCTTTAAATAAAATCAAATAATCTAATATTATTTTTGCAAAATTGGGACATGTGACATACACACCCTCTTAGAACATAACATCGTCCTCGATGTTATTTATTCTTCATCCTCAGAATTACCCTAGAACAGAATTGGATATGTATCTCGCATATTACTTTCCAATTCCCAGGTGGCTTCTTCTGGACTAAGGTGCTTCCATTGCACCTTCACCTGTCCAATGGTGCGGTTCTGAAGTGTAATCTCCCTTTGCCCGAGGATATAGTCCGGTTCCACCTGTACATCATTCCAGTTAACAACATGAGTAGCATCATGAACATATTTCTTTAATACAGAAATGTGAAAAACATTGTGTACTCTTAAACTTGGTGGTAATGCTAATTGATAAGCTACTTGTCCAATCCTGGACAAAATTTTAAATGAACCACAGTAACAAGGTGCTAATTTTGCACAACTCGTCAATCTTAGAGAGATTTTATTGGGCCTCACCTTGATGAACACATGTTCACCTACCTAAAACTCCTTTGGAGTTCTTTTTAAGTCTGCTTGACATTTCTGTCGATCCTGCGCAACTTTTAGATTACCATGTACGTGTTTTACAATTTCTTCCATTTCTTTTAACAATTTAGGACCTAATACTAGTCTATCCACCAGATTACTCCAAGAGATAGGAGTATTACATTTTCGTCCATACAAAATTTTGAAAGGATTAAATCTAGCTGATGTCTAATAATTATTATTATAAGCAAATTCTACCAGATGCAAATAATCCTCCCATTTACCTAGTAGGTCTTTCAAATACATTCTTAATAAATCTTCTAGTACTTGGTTTACCCTTTCAGTTTGTCCATCTGTTGTAGGATGGAATGAAGTTCTAAAATTTAATGTAGTGTTTAACCCTTTAAACAAAGACTTCCAAAAATTTCCTATAAATTTAGGATCTCTATCTAAGATTATGACTTTTGGTACCCCATGCAATTGGAAAATCTTTTTTAGAAAGATATTAGCTATGTTTGCAGCTTTATAAGTAGTTTTAATAGGTATAAAGTGAGCTGCGTTGCTTAAATTATCAACTACTAGCATGATAGAATCATTTTGATTCTGATTTCTAGGCAGTCCAGTAATAAAGTCTAGACTAATTATCTCCCATTTCCAGCTAGGAATGGGTAATGGCTGAAGTAATCCAGCTGGGTGTTGATGTTCTGTTTTCACCTCCTGACATTCAAAACACCTAGTGATATATCCTACTACTTTAGTTTTCATATTTGGCCAAAAATATTCTTTTCTTTGCATAGTTATAGTCTTTTGATAGCCTAGACGACATGAGTATGGAGTTTTATGAATTTCATCCAGAATTAACATCTTAACTTTAGGTACATTAGGTACATATATTCTATATTTATACAGTAAAAATATTTTGCATTTAAACTGTATCCTTTACTCAATCTTTCTGTTGGATTTTATTTAGTTTTAGCTTGTAAACTTTGGTAAATTTCATCTTGTTCTATTCCTTCTTTAAGCTGTTCATCCAAATTTGTAGCATAAGTGCTGATAGCTGCTGCAAAATTCAGCATTTCATTCCTACTTAATGCATCAGCAACTTTATTTTTTTTACCTTTTATGTGTTGAATTTCAAAATCATACTCACTTAAGAAAGCTAGCTACCTAGCTTGTCTGGCATCTAAATTAGGTTGATTTAACAGATACTTCAATGCTTTATTATTAGTCATTAAAATAAATTTTCTGCCAATTAGGTGATGTTGCCACATATTTAGAGCGTATATAATAGATGCCAATTCTAGATCATATGTTGCATAATTCTTTTCATAAATGTTTAACTTTCTAGACTCATAGGCAATAACATGCCCTTCTTGAGTCAGAACACCGCCTAAGCCATCATTATAGGCATGAGTGCACACTACAAATTTTTTATTAGGATCAACTATTCTTAAAATAGGTGCATTCGTTAATAAATTTTTTAACGTTTAAAATCTTTCCTCACATTTCTGATTCCAATCGAACTTCTTTTCCTTCTTCTGCAAGGAATTTATCGGATTCGCAATCCTCAAAAACCCTTCAATGAACCTCCAGTAGTAACCGGTAATGCCCATGAAAGATCGAACATCCGTTACAATTTTAGGAACCGGACAATCTTCGATCACCCTTATATTTTCAGGATCTATTGAAATCCCTTCCTTGGTCACCACATGACCTAGGTACTGAATCTTATCCTTGAAGAAATCAAATTTACCAAATTTTGTGAAGAGTTGATGATATCACAACTCTTGTAAAACAATTTTTAAATATTATTTATGTTCTTCTTCAGTTTTTGAATAGATTAGAATATCGTCAATAAACACGACCACAAAATTATCTAAATAGTTATGCATCACGTTGTTCATTAAACACATAAAAACAGCTGAGGCATAAGTAAGCCTAGATGGCATGACGACAAATTCAGAATGACCATATCTAGTTCTGAATGTTGTCTTAAAGATGTCTTCATCTTTAATCCTAACTTGATGATATCCAGACCTTAAAATCTATTTTCAAAAACACCATGGCTCCATGTATTTGATCAAATAGATCATTAATGCGGGGCAATGGATATTTATTTTTAATGGTCATCTTATTTAACTGACGATAATCTATGCAAAGTCGCATGGTTCCATCCTTTTTCTTAACGAAGATGACAGGTACCCCCCAAGGAGACACAATTGGTCGAATATACTTTTTATCAATTAGTTCTTTTAATTGAGACTTTAATTCATTAAGTTCAATTATGTTCATTCGATAAGTGGCCTTTGAGCTAGGTAATGCACCCGGTACTAGCTCAATGGTGAAATCCAATTCCCTTTTTGGAGGTAGTCCCGAAATTTCTTCAGGGAATACATCTACATATTCTTTTAAGACTGGTATGTCTTCCAATTTTAACTTATCTGTCTTGATTAGACTCTCCTCGTCAGTTATAGTTACTGCATAAGCTTTACATCCCCTCCAAATAGCTCTCTTAAGCTGTTAAGCATAAATCTACCTTATAGTGGTTTTTCTAGGGATTCCTTTTACACTTACTGGTTTTCCATCACTATTTAAACATGTGAAAGTTTTATCATAACAATTTAAAATTACCCTATGTTGTTCTAACCAGTCCATACCAATTAGCAAATCATAAGAACCAAGAAGCAAACATTAAGTTTAACAAAAGTTTCAAAATGATCGATAACTACTACACATTCTTTTACAAAACAAGTTACCATTCTTTTAGCACCAGAGGCTAACTCTACCAACCAAGAATTCTCGAATTTTTCAATAGGTAACTTACATTTTTCTACCATTTTTGGTGCAATATAACTGAGACTAGCTCCTGGATCAATCAAAATAGTTACAAGGGTTTGATTTATCATACGTTCTACTTCCACCATGGAAGTTTGATATTCTACTTGTCGATTCTCCAAGGCTGCGTTGATTCTAGGCATGGTCCTTGTTAATTCCCCAATATTCATCTCCTCCTATATGCTATGAATATTGCTAACAGTCTTTTTCCGATTTGGACAGACTGAAGCATAGTGTGGGCCATTACAGTCCCAGCATTTTATAGGTTCTTTGTGCTCAAAGTTCTTGGTAAAATTTCCATGATTATTAGCAATTTCCTTACCCTTAGAATTATTCTGATTGCCGGGTGAATTATTCTTATTTCCTTGGAAGTTCTTATTATTAGGATAAATTTTTTCTTTATTGTTCTTAGAATTTCTGTTGGGCACAAAATCCTTCTTCTTTTGTTCATACTGGTTATTATTTTTCTTAGCTTTCCAATTGGCGAAGCTTTCCTTCTTCCGATTCTGTTCAAAATAGAAGTTATCTTTTTTCATAGCTTTTTCCAAAGCCTTTGGATTGTCATATTCAATCGTGTCCTTAATATGATAAGGTAGACAACTGAGGAATCGATGTACCTTTGTTTTCTCATCTACAAGGTATGGCACATACCTAAGTAGACTTAAGAAGTTGCTGTTCAGATATTTCATTGTCATTGATTCTAACTTCAAATCATAAAATTCTTTTGCTCTTTCCTCATAATATTGCTCAGACATAAATTTATTTTTAAAATACCTCTTAAAGGTACTCGAGTTTACATTTTTCTCTTTTAATCCCTTAAATCTCTTCAAGTCTTGCCACTAAATGTTAGCCTTTCCTAAGAGGTTATAGATAGCCATTCTAGCCTTTAACTCGTTATAATAGTTATATATTTATAAGTACTTCTTCATCCCAGACAACCAGGATTCCGCTTCTTCCCCCTTCTCAGTCTCTCCAATGAATGTTGGTGGTTTTATCTTTTTGAATTCCCCAGAAATTTCCTCATAAAGATTGTATTTCCTCATTTTAGTTTACTGGTTATCATCACTACTATCACTAGTAGAATGGTAATTTTGCTGTTCACCAAACACCTCAGAAGATGAACTGCTTTCATCTTTTTAGTTTTACATTGATGACTTGTATCTTCTTATTTGGTTCTTCTACCCCTACCCTCAGTTTGAAACTTTTCAGTTAGGATTTGATTCTGCTCCTCTTGAGCCCTCAGAATCCTTTCATTATTTCGTTTTACAGACCCCATTTCAGATTTTAGGTCTTTTACAGTTTGTAACAGTTCCGAGGAATTGGTAGTTAAGTCCTCTGGTATAGGATCTCTTGGTAAGTTTCCTGGTTAAGTAACTAGAGATTCCTCCTCTACATATTCTTCCATCCTTTCCATACCTATTTGTTAAACTTTAGAAAACAATATCTCCGTTGAATAACATTTAATAGAAAATACATCAGCACAATAATTCAATTTATTGTTTCCTAAAAGCTAGTTGGGCTTCTTCAAGGCCTAGTGTTTGAACCTTGTGCTCTGATACCACATGTCAAAACCCCAAATTTTCACAAAAATTTAAAATTTTGAGATAACATAAAATGCTGAAACTATTGTTTACTAACAGCTAAAGGTTAGAAATAAAAGAAACAGTTAAAAGATTAGTATTGCATAATCTCAATTATGTTAACTCAGTAGTTTCCTTTTTGTAACAAAATTAAGTTTAACTTGCACATTGTTTTTATTTTTGTTGACTGATGAGTTTTATTTATGACAAGTAGGTTAAATCTGTCTTTGAAATCTTGGGCTTACTTAGCATTTATGCTAATGCAGAAAGATTGCTTGCTCTTACAGGTTTACAGGTATAAATGATCCAGTAACATTTTTAATTTCATAAAGTATCCAACAGTATTTCTATTTGCAAGTAATAATATTAGTAAATAAGTTGCTATATTCCAAACAACTTCTGTGAGGTAAAACAGTTTGCTTTCTTTAGTTGTTCTTGTAAGCGAATTTCATAATATTGAGTTTCTTTCTTTATTGTAGTGACCGTAAAATACTTTCTGTGGATCTAAACTTGTAATCTTAGTTGATTGATAACTTCTACTTTAATAAGCATATCTTGCAACATTATATTGATTGTACTTTGGGTTATTATACATTATCGTACCATTTGTTTGAGTATCGAGCTACTCAATATTTATCTTTTGTAGGGAATCTTACAGCCTGTAACTTTTGACAGTTAAGTTGATTTGTGTGACAACGATATTGTCTTTTCATAAGAAAACGTTGTTGTCTACATCTCTTAAATCTATATCAAACCATGCGGTTCTCTGGATTATAGACTCGAATAGGATCAAACCATTTTAATTCTTATTATTCTATAATACTTTTGTTGTATTAAGTTACTTTCTACCAACAGTTTCAAGGTTGATGTTTCTATAAATATCGACCTCTTATTCTATGCTAAACGTCAGTTATTTTGTGTAAGCATAAAATCATTCTACAAGTATAAAGACATGGTAAATTACCAGCAAAATGTCACGTTGAGAAATGACCAATGACTATTAAAGTTTAATCTCAAATAGACTATGTAAAAGAGTTCTGTATCTAATCTTTTACCATACTAGCCATCTTTATCGTTTATTTCCAATCAATGTTGGTTTTACATATATAACACATATTTCATCAAATTTGTAATTATTTAGTGGATCTAGAATTTAGAACTTCCGCCAGATTAAGTTCTTTCAAAATGAGGAAAGTCATGGCCTTTGAATCCTTACATAATTTCTATTAATATTATTTATATTTTGTATTAAATTATTTTATGACATAATACCAACATTGTATTTGTTACTACAACAATTATAAATATTGTCATAGTAATTATTTTTGTCTTTGTTGAGTATGTTGTTTTACTTTTGGAAGTTGGCACCACTTATAATCAAAACGAGCAAATATTTTATGACTTTAAAGTCTAATTTTTACCCTTGTAATGATTAAAATAAATTATGAATTAAAATGGCCACATAATTTATTATTATTGTTTTTGGTAGTGGTAGTGTATTAAAAACTAAGTTGATGAATGTTTACTTTATGAATAATAGATTAATGTGAGAAATTTCTTACCTATAAATTTAT
Organism: Pseudotsuga menziesii; assembly: GCA_001517045.1. NCBI lineage: Eukaryota > Viridiplantae > Streptophyta > Pinopsida > Pinales > Pinaceae > Pseudotsuga > Pseudotsuga menziesii. Next base: position 103,881 of record LPNX010670803.1, read on the forward strand.
TTAATGATATTGATGTTAGTAAAGCCTCCCTTATTTATTAAAATTAATTATTTTAACAATCAAAGTCAATTAGGAACTAGAATAGCATTAGTATAGTACAATTTGATTTTTTTCATATACAAGAGGAAAGGGGGAAAACCAACTCAATTAATTATTGCAAATGTTCATTATTTATTTATGAAGTTTTGAACAATGTGTTTAATTGAAAAGAGCATATTTATATTTAAAATATAGATATCTTACAATATTTATATTATCATTAAGATTTCATATCATCTATTAATTTATGTTAGGGCACAGAGGAATCGAACCACCATCGTCCTACTTGTAACGCAGGTGCTCTTCCATTGAGCTAGCACCCTTTACAACATGAGGGGAGAGGGACTATGTTAACACATAGATTACACCTTTCTAATCTTCTATGACAAATCTAAATGATGAAAATATTAAAATTTGATTCTTTCAAAATGATGAAATTCTTAGACTTTGATTCCTTACATAATTTCTATTAATATTATCTATACTTTGTATTAAATGGTAAGTTGATTAAGTTTATGTAATGAAATTAATGTTGTATATGTTACTATGATTAAGTGATTAAATTATAATTTGATATGGTTACTAGTACATTGTTGGTGCTGAGATCCTTTACTAGTAGAAGGTTGGCACGATTTTAGAATGGCCCGTTTAAAAACTATTTAATGACATAATACAAATGTGTTTGTTACTATAAAATTCTCGACATAGCAAGTAATATTGTATGTGTTGAGTATCATGTTGTAATATATATTTTATGTGTTCAGTATCATGTTGTATGTTGCAAGTGACAAGAAAAACTATTATATATTAAGTGTTACTATGCTAAATTTATTATTTTAACGATCAAAATCAACTATACGTTAGAATAGAAATATAATTTATTTTTATTACGGTTATTTTTATTTTCTAATAAAAGTTAAGTTGATCAATGATTATATCATGAAAAACAGATTGTAGAAGATTTTTTTACATATTATTATTAAAGTTATTTAATGACATTAATAATCAATGTTTGTTGCTATTATTATCTTGGAATTTCATTTAATTAAAATTATGTTATGTAATGTGTCTAGGTTGAGTTACCATAGTAAGTCTAAGTCTTTTTTGAGTATGATGTTTTATTCTTGGAAGTTGGCACCAATTGATAGTGGACAAAAGAAAATATTTTATGACTTAGAGTAAAATAGGTTTTATCTTAGTAATGATTAAAATAAATTATGAATTAGAATAGAGACATAATTTATTATTATTGTTGTTGGTGGTGGTGGTGTATTTAATGATATACTTTGATTATCATTAATATTTATATTTACATATTAAAACAAAAGTCACCAATATTTGACTAGAGAATTATTAATAAGTTGTGTAAGAAATTTCTTACATAATATAAAGTTATTTAACAACATATTAATATTTTTTTGCGACTATTATTAACTTATGCACTATTAGCATTAAATGTTAATACTTGGCTATTGATTTCGGGACTAAGCCATGTAAAAGCTTTTCAAACCATAATGGATTTTCCATTGTTCCCCTAATGATCATGCATGGAGTGCCCACTTGAAATATTGGTTTGAAAAACTCACTGACAAATTAATCCAAAAAATCATTCACAATGATGACAAACTATGAAAGCTTGCACTTTGAAAATGTTACTACTTTGTCTTTGTTGAGTATAAGATATTGCACTAGCACAAAGTTTGCACCACTTTAAATTCTACAAAAGAAAATATAATATTAATTAGAATGCAACAGAGTAGAACAATTAAATTTATATCAATTATAATAACAAATAATAGGGAAAAGTCACTTCAAACCTTATTGCAAGTGCCTTACATTTATTCACAGAGGAAGTTTAGAATATGTTTTAAGGTTCATTATTGAATATGATTATGCACATTTGATATAGTGACATGTTGAGTTTATGTAAAAAATAAATTGAAAAATTAAAAATTGAATGGTGTTGTCTAATTCACATAAAGTACCATCATATGAATTAACATAGAAGTTGAACCAAAATTTCCATATTAGTAAATAATATAAAATTCCTCAAAAAAATGCTTGAGGAGAATATTTGATATACAACAAACATTGAAAAGTGTTTCTTCTTGTATATTAATAAATCGTTCAAAGATAAAATTACATTCATGAATCATCTCCACCTAATATCCTTATATTCAGTCAAGTAAATCAATTACAACTTGTACACCACATTTATTTATTGTGGTCTTCCTGCAATCTTATTTCTTTTGCATCCATGCCCAAACTATGGTATTAATTGGAATATATCCGAGACATGTGCCATCAAGGTTTGGTACCCAATATTGTTCTAAAATTTTCCCTTGTATTTCCCTGAACTAGGATTCCACCAATCAACCTTTACATGAAGAGTCTCATTTTCATCATTCTGGAAGATATATGAGGTGGTTTTTGCCATCCAAATCATCTCTCCTTCATCCTCAGTTCATGATCTAACTAGCAACATCTTTCTTTTCTCAACTTCACTCATAGGATTGAATCTTGGATTTAGCTTGTTGCACTTGGGTCCAACATATACCAGTTCATTTGTCACATTATCAAAATATCCATCCATAATACTTATATTACATGCAGTGCATTACGATCAACATTAAATCTCACGTGGATTAAATTGTGTTTATGATGCAATGTATTTGATGATAATGTCTAACATTAATTAAAGCTAACATGATTTTACTACTTAATGATTTTATGGATTTAGTTATGTGAAATTTTTTCAGTCCACAATGAGTTTTTCATGGTTCCTGTAACAAGCATGGGTGGAGTGTCTACTCAAAACATTGGTCTGAAAAACGTTCACACACTTTAATCCAAAAAATCAATCACAATGATGACAACTGTCAAAATGTGCACACTCAAAATGTTAGTACTATATTTATTGAGTATAAGTTAATATACTAGTACAAAGTTGGCACCACTTTAAAGTATACAGGAGAAAATATAATTATGAATTTGAATGCAACATAGTAGTACAATTAAATTTATATCAACTATAATAATGAATAATAGGGAAAAATCACTTCAAACCTTATTGCAAGTGCCTTACATTTATTCACAAAGCAAGTCTATAAGATGTTTTAAGGTGCATTCGCATAAATTATCATCACATGAATTAACATTGAAGTTGAACCAAAATTTTCATATATGTAGCAAATAATATAAAATTCCTCAAAAGGTAGCTTGAAGAGAATATTTGATATACTACAAACATTGACAAGTTTTTCTTCATGTATATTAATTAGTCATTCAAAGAGAAAAAATTGCATTCATGAATCATCTCCACCTAATCTCCTTATATTTTCTCAAGTAGATCAAGTACATCTTACGAATAAAGATTTCCACAGTTAATCATAATGGCAAATATAGTTTATGGAATTAAATTGTGTATTGAAACGTCCCTTCGTTTCAATTGGACACTCCACCAATCATCAGGGGAACAAAATGAAAAGCTCAAAGTGGTATTCAAGAGAATGGGAAAAAGCTAATAATAAATAAGGTAAGGGTTGTGTACATGCATTAATGAATATAATTATGCACATTTTATATAGTGAGATGTTGTGTGGATCTAAAAGACAAATTGGAAAGTTAAAATTTGAATGGTGTTATCTAATTCGCATAAAGTATCATCACATGAATTAACATTGAACTTGAAGTGAAATATTCATATATGCAGTAAATAATATAAAATTCCTCAAAAAGTAGCTTGAAGAGTATTTATTATACTACAAACATTTAAAAATGTTTCTTCATGTATACTAAAAGTCATTCAAAAAGAAAAATTACATTCATGAATCATCTCCACCTAATCTCCTTATATCTATTCAAGCAAATCAAGTACAACTTGTACACCACATTTATTTATCTTAGTATTCATGCAATCTTGTTTCTTTGGTATCCATGCCCAAAGTATGGTATTAATTGGAATAGATCCAAATTCTGTGTCATAAGGATTTGGTACCCAATATTGTTCTAAAATGTTTCCCTTGTATTTCCCCGAGCTACGCTACCCCCAATTAATCTTTACATGAAGTGTCTAGTTGTCATCATCCTGGAAGATATCTAAGGTGGCTTTTTCCATCCAAATCAATTCTCCTTCATCCTCATTTACTGATCAAACAAGCAAATCTTTCCTTTCTCAACATCAATTCTAGGATCGAATGTTGGCTTTGGCTTGTTGCACTTGGGTCCAACATATATCGATTCATCTGTCACATTATCAAAATCCCCATCCATAATACTTCATATTGCATGGAGTGCATTACCATCAATGTTAACATTTTGCCTCGTCTTGGGTCAAAAATAATCAAAAGAAGAATCACTTTCATCCAAGGGTGTATGGTCATTGTATATTCCATTTATTGCATCAAGAACTCTTTTCCAATACTCTAGTTTTGTATTCCATTCCTCTGTAACAATTGGTGAATTCTCATTGCCAATAGTCTCTTTCCACATTTTTATGTATGATGTTATTCCTTCCTTTAGTTCTTTTAAATAAACATCATTGTCTTTGGGACGTAAGAAAGATGGCTTCCATGTGTGCAATATATGTCGACCTTCATCATCTATATTCCACAACTCAACTAGTTTTGACCACTCAATGTCTCTGATGGATTCTTTATACCTCATAACAAGAACATCATTGAGTACACGAAATTGGAAGTACTAGACATTAAGATGTCCAATTAGTGCATTTCCCCCCTCCTTGATGTGCCCATTAAGAAAATTTTTGAAGTCATACACTTTGTCAATAAGTTTAGGTGGAAGCACCTCTTTTTCTTCTATTGTGTGATATGTATCCATTGTCTTAGGTAAAGAATATATATCCTTACTTTTCAAGTTGGAATACATTCTTCCATAGGTTCCATCTATGTCTTCAAGGGTGTGCCCCGCATGCAAGAACCCAACCTCAATAGTGATGAAGACACCAAGTGCAGTTAATAGTGATAGAAACATGAAAACATAATGATTCTTATTATCACTAGCTACATTGTCCAACTATAACAACAGATGTGGAGGACGAGGTTTAAAATCAAGATTTTGATTTTTTGAGCTTCCATTTAAAGATAGGAAATCATCCTTGTACACTCTACATTTTGAGTAAATAGAGTTTTGAAGTAATGCATTTGAAAGTGGGTTTCTTCAACTTCCACCCTCATAAAGCAAATCACCATACATATCAAGGTGTGGGTCTTCAAGGTCCCTCAAGAACTTTGCAATAGATGTAATGATAAATTGTGATCCCATGTGTACAAATGGTAGGGATAAATGATCAAAACCTCCTGTGATATGCCCATGTGTTAGCATACCTGTCAATGACAAACCCAAGTTTGTTCCTGCAACAAATTTTGATTTCACACGTAATCTTGGGATTGAAGTCTTTGTTTTGTCCATTTTATCATGGATAATGCTCAAGTATTCCTTTGGATACCTCTCTAACATAATTATGTGGGCATAGTAGCAATATATTCCACACATAACAATCTTGTTATGTTTCTTCAATTTATCTCGTTCCTTTTCTTCCAGCTCTTTTGTAGTCGATGTCTTCATCTGTACTTTTAGCACGATACATTCACTACATTTACTGAAGTTAGTGTTCTTTGAGAATGCTACATCTAGAAAATGAGTATTCCAAATATTGCTCATTGTTGGTTGTGATATTGATGGAAAATTGAGCTCTTGAAGAGCCTCATTGATCTCTTTTAACAAAGAACTTTGGGTGTATTTTGATGGCAGCAATATTAAAGGAGTATATGTTCCATCTTCTTCAACTTGTCGTGTTTGATTCGATGAAAAATATGAATTATCCATTACAATTTTGTGCAATATTTCTATGGTTTCCACAATATGTGCATGTGGATTTCATTTGTTGGTGTTACCATGAATTGCTTTGACATGTCCTTCTTGGAAATTATGTTCGTAAGTATAGAAGGTTCTTTGAGGAATATTATGTATCCTGTACAAAGATTTCTTACAAATAATATATCCATTAAACCTTGTGTCCTTTACTTTCCTAATAGTAGGAGGTAGGCCATGGCCATGGCTCTTTGACATGATTGTGTTGGAAATGAATGAATTCAAGACAAATTCCCTAATGCCATTTTTTTAAATATTTTCATACCCCTTCCAGTAGTTTCAATGGATTTGCTATCCACATGTTGAAGACAATCTTGTTTGCAACATTCATCCGCTGCCAAAAGTCGGATTTCTTTCTCTTCATCTCTCTGTATTTGAAAGTTTTTCAACCTTTTTTGTAGCCACAACTCATTTAATCCTTTTATATGGCCTTGTTACGTGCATAGCAATTGAATCTGGATTTTTTTCATTATAAATATTACCATCCCATGTGTTTAAGGGACTTGTGTCCTCTATAAAATCCCATACCGCCATTTCCTTGGGTGCCTCCTTCAAATTTTCATTTACCCTTAAAATCTCACCTTCATTGTGCACCAACTTATTTATTGGCCATCTAACCAAACAATGTATAGACTTATCCCCAATCCTACATCTTTCACAATTTCTATCTATGTATTCCACAAAAACACTGAATTCTCTTTCACCTAACATTTCACCCTCAACCATGTCATTCTCACGGACATTAACTATGATGCATTTGGCAATGCACATGCTTGTTCTTGTGCATTCATGTGTAAGAGAAACACTTTTACATGTGAATGTAAGAATATCTTGGGAAGTATTTACTGGATGATCATGACAATGAGGTTCCAAATCTTATTCTTTCCAAATCTCATAAGATCCCAATGCACCCCCTAGTGTATTCTCAAATCGTGTTGGATGTGGCAAAAGAGGATCATGTTTTAACACCTTCTCAATGTTAACCACTATGGATCCTTTATTTACCATCCTTCCATGCACCTTATTACCAATATTTGTATTGAATATAGAGCCTTCACCCACCTTCACTCCACATTGCAAAAGATCTACCTTGTCTCCAATAGAAAATGCAGAAGAGACATTTGCACCTATACAACAAATTAAAAAAACTTAGTATTTCCTCAAAAAAACAAGCAATGTATTATCAAAAACACTTAACATGTGCTTCGAGATTTTGATTTACCTTTTTTATGCCTCAAATCTATGATCTTCCATGGATGTAAGTCCTCTTCATCAACATCTTCCAGAATCAAATGTGGTTCAATGACATCAATTATCAAAACCATAACATATCCTACATTAATCCTTTCTCCACCGTAATGAGTTGTGGTTTCTGTAGATTAAACCCTTCCTTGTCCAATAGCTTGACCATTAATTAGGAGGTCCACATAGTCCCCTCTTGTCGAAAATCTAGTTGTAGTTAGCTTTCATTATTAAAACATTGCAGGTTGAGTAAAGCTAATGTCTGTTAGACTTCATGAGGTATTTTTCCATCTAGCACAACCACATTGTCATCAATCACAATGCACCATGATGGAAATCTAGTTGTAGTTAGTTTTCCTTCTTAAAACATTGTAGATTGAATAAAGTTAATGTCTGTTAGACTTCATAAGTTAGTTTTCCATCTGACACAACCACATTGTCATGAAATACATTACACCATGATGGAAATCTAGCTGGAGATAGCTTTCCTTATAAGAACATGGCACTATAAGGGAAAGCTTATGTGTGTTAGCTTATTACACCATGATGGAAATCTAGCTAGAGTTAGCTTTCTTTTTAAAAACACGGCATGATAAGATGAAAGCTAATGATAATGTGAAAGCTAAGATAGTTTTCGATGTAACACAACCACATTGTCATCAAACACATTGTGTTGTGTTGGAAATCTACTTGAAGTTATATTTCATCCTTAAATCGTTGCACTGTGAGTGAAATCTAATCTGTGTAAGATTTCATAGTGTAGTTTTCGATCTACCACAGCCACATTGTCATCAATGACAATGCACCATGATGGAAATCTAGCTCGAGTTAGCTTCATTCTTAAAATATTGCATGGTGAGTAAAATCTATTGTGCGTTGGCTTACATAAGGTAGATTTCCATCTAACACTGACACATTGTCATCAAATACATTATACCATGATGGAAATTTAGTTGGAGTTAACTTTCCTTCTAACGTGGCACTATGAGTGAAAGATTACGTGTTAGCTCATTACACCATTATGAAAATCTAGTTGGAGATAACTTTAGTTGGAGATAACTTTTTTTTAACAACATGGCACGATGAGTGAAAGATAATGTGTGTTAAATTTCATAAGGTAGTTTTCCATCTAATACAACCACATTGTCAAATTGCACTATGATGGAAATCTAACTGGAGTTAGCTTTCAACCTTAAATCATTGCACGGTGACTGAAATCTAATGTGTGTTAGATTTCATAATGTAGTTTTCAATTTAGCACACACAATGTCATCAATCAAAATGTACCATGTTGAAAATCTAGCTAGAGTTAGATTTTGTTCTTAAAACGTTGCATGGTGAATAATAGCTAATGTGTGTTAGCCTTCGTAAAGTAGTTTTCTATCTAACATGACCACATTGCCATCAAATACATTACACCATGATGAAAATCTAGTTGGGGTTAGATTTCCTTCTAACAACATGGCACGATGTGTGAAAGCCAATGTGTGTTAGCTTTCATAAGGTAGTTTTCCATCTAACACAACCACATCATCATCGATCACAATGCACCATGATGGAATTCTAGCTGAATTTAGCTTTCATATGTAAATCATTGCACAGTGAGTGAAATCTAATGTGTGTTAGCTTTCATAATGTAGTTTCACATCTAGCACAACCACATTGTCATCAATCACAATGCATCATGATAGAAATCTAGCTAGAGTTAGTTTTCGTTCTTAAAACATTGCACAATCAATAAAGCTAATGCTTGTTAGCTTTCATAAGATAGTTTTTCATCTAACAGAGTCACATTGTTATCAAATACATTACACCATGATGAAAATCTAGTTGGTGTTAGCTCTTCTTCTAACAACATGGCACTATAAAGGAAAGCTTTGTTGGCTCATTACACCATGATGAAAATCCAGTTGGAGTTACCTTTCTTTTTAACAACATGGAACTATGAGTGAAAGATAATGTGTGTTAGCTTTCATAAAGTAGTTTTCCATGTAACACAACCACATTTTTCATCAAGCACATTTCACCGTGTTGGAAATCTGGTTGGAGTTGGCTTTCATTCTTAAATCATTGTGTGGTGAGTGAAATCTAATGTGTAAGCCTTCATAGTGTATTTTTCCATCTAACACAACCACATTGTCATTAATCACAATGCACCATGATAGAAATCTAGCTAGAGTTAGCTTTCATTCTTAAAACATTGCATGGTGTTTAAAGATAATGTTTGTTAGCCTTCATAAAGTAGTTTTTCATTTAACGCAACGACATTGTCATCAAATACATTACACCATGATGGAAATCTAGCTGGAGTTAGTTTTCCTTCTAAAAACATGGCACTATAAGGGAAAGCTTATGTGTGTTAGCTCATCACACCTCGACAGAAATCTAGTTGGAGTTAACTTTTCTTTTAACAACATGGCACGATGAGTGAAAGTTAATGTGTGTTTGTTTTCATAAGGTAGTTTTCCATGTAACACAACAACATTGTCATCAATCACATTGCGGCGTGTTGAAAATCTAGTTGAAGTAAGATTTCATCCTTAAATCGTTGCACAGTGAGTGAAATCTAATGTGTGTAAGCTTTCATAGTGTATTTTTTCATCTAGCATAGCCACATTGTCATCAATCACAATGCACAATGATGAAAATATAGCTGGAGTTAGTTTTTGTTCTTAAAACATTACACAGTGAGTAAAAGCTAATGTGTGTTACCTTTCATAAGGTAGATTTCCATATAACACTACCACATTATCATCAAATGCATTACACCATGATGGAAATCTAGCTGGGGTTAGCTTTCCTTCTAACATGGCACTATGAGTGAAATCTTATGTGTGTTAGCTCATTACACCATTATGAAAATCTAATTGGAGTTAGCTTTGTTTTTAAGATGGCATGTTGAGTGAAAGCTAATGTGTGTTAGCTTTCATAAGGTAGTTTTCCATCTAACACAACCATATTGTCACATTGCATCATGATGGAAATCTAGCTGGATTTAGATTTCAACCTTAAATCATTGCATGGTGAGTGAAATCTAATGTGTGTTACCTTTCCTAATGTAGTTTACCATTAAGCACAACCACATTGTCAACAATCAAAATGGACCATGTTGGAAATCTAGCTAGAGTTATATTTCGTTCTTAAAACATTGAACGATAAGTAACAACTAATGTGTGTTAGATTTTGTAAGGTAGTTTTCTATCTAACACAACCACATTGTCATCAAATACATTACACCATCACTAGTACAAAATGAGGAATTAGCTACTAGGTGACTAAAAATTCTAGTCACCACAGGTTTTCCAAGTGATTTACTACTAAATATGAGCAATTTTGATTGACTCAACTATAAACGACTAAAATTAATGACTAATTTAGTCACCAGTTAACAAATATGACTAGATAATAAGTGACTGAGTTAAAAATGACTAATTTAGTCACGACATAAAAAATGACTAGCTAGAAGAATATGAATTAGTCATTTATGTTAGTTATTTTTAATTGTGTCATGGAAAATAGAAAATTTGGCAATGAAGTGTAATTTTTGTAAGTTGTCTACCTTCTATTAGTAATATTAGTGCCATGCACCTCAATCTTCAGAGATCCAACAAAGCAATTGCATGAACTTTTAGCCTTTTTGGGCTTTTATGGTTTGCAAAAAAATAAATAATTCTCTAGCTTTCTATTTTTGGTGAATCAAAGGTCATGATAATTGATTGGGCCGGAGGTCTCACCAAGTTGCAGTCACTAAGTTATATATGATTGTTGGTTGAAAAGGATTGGGCTCCTAAAGAATTGTTTTCTTTCTTTATCCTTCAGGCACCTCTACAGGGATTTCAATTCTGACGCGGACCTACTGTGTTGAATACTTAGGCTAAGAGGACTAGATTTACAAGTAATTTGTCTAAATCTAAGAAGATGCTTGAAGACACATCTAAGAAGAGTAAATGGAATTGGAATTCAGGCAATTCTAAACATGGTGATGAGATTGGTGTCGGTGGATAGAAATTGAAACTGACAAATATTGGTATTGAGCTTCATGTTGGGTCTCCACTGCCTTTAGAATGACATCAATGTTTAGACCTTCAGGTTTGTTCTGTGTTTTTCTTGATTATCTATTGTGTTTTTTTCTATTCATGTTTTTTTTTATTTGTTGTGGATGTGGTGGAGATGAAATGGCTAGATCATAATTCCCTTACATTAACAGAGGAATGCTACACATGTAGATGCACTATAATAGGACATAAGGATCAAATCTATTATTGGATATCCTATGATTTTCACAAGTTGCACCCCCGAAAATAGGTCAGACCTGCCCAGGTTCATAATAATATTGCTATGTTTACAGATAAAACTCAAGAACTAGCAATTCAAGGGCTGGTAGACCAAAAATGTTGTGTATAGGATTTCAGACTAAAGGTTATAATATCTAAGAATTTCCTCGCTTCAAGGTTCAAGGGAGGGACCTGGACTCTTTAATTTCCCTACGGGACCCCTTCCAGAAACACGTACGCGAGGAGTTGTGCAAGTCTTTACCTGTTGTAGGACCTCCTTTTTTGTAGTAAAGTATAATGCTTTCCCAAATACTAAAACTGCGTAATCTGCTTAATATTGTTATGTTTGTAAGATTCATGAGCATCCCCCAGGAACTGTAAGACTCATTGATTAACTTTGGGAATTACAACAATCTCTTACGGAAATAAGCCTTCCATTACTCAAAGAATCCAACCTTTTAACAGAATAATTCAGAATATATACAAAAGGAGAAGGAAAGTAAATATAGAATTAGAAAGTTAATTCCTAAATTTATGCTAACAATCTGACATCTTCACAAGATATCCTAAATGAATTCAACTACATTCTATCCTATTTCTAACTTAACTCTTCCATTGACAGCAAAGCTAACTCGATTCTTTCCAGAACTAGTTCACGAAATTGATTACCGCTAACCTAAACATATGGAGAATATTCAATTAAGGGAAACCCACTCCCTTTTGTAAAATTAGAATCTTAATTTTCGAATGGCCACGTTGCAATTTAAGAGTGATTCCCCTGCATCATTTATCTTGAGTAAAATATCTAGAGTAACCTTGGTAAGGAACATTATAACTTTGGGAGAAGAGAGGTCTGTAGTGCTTTGGAGCATATAAACCCAATTGTCAAAGAAAGAGCTAGTACTAATTTGCTAGGTGTGAGAGGTGTGAGTACCTCCTAAATGCATACTAATTTTCCATATGTGAGAGGAAGTGATGTTTTAATTTTGGTAAAAAATTAATGATGTATTTTTTATGTTTAGCTATTTCTATAAGTCGCTGTTAATTTTTTCTTAATTTTTCTAGAATTTGAACTTTAATAAAAGTGGTTTCTAAACCCAAATTTTAATTGCAAGTAATATGGATATGGTGGGTGTATATTGCATAATGTCAGAGGGTGTCATTTATGATTTGTGTTTTTTTTTTAACAAAAAATGAAAAAAGGATTTTATAAAACAGTCTGTGCACATCCATTCATTAAAGCATTAGCAAGGAAAGGTAGTCCTGCATATCAAAATTGGTGAACAGAAGGCTTAACCTGAGAGTTTTCCAAAAAACTGTATTCAAAACTCTACCAAAATAGCTAATGTCTCGGGTAGTATATACCCTTACATATTGTTTACATAAAAAGAGACAGAAAAACATATATCCATAAAAAGAAAAGACAGATTAAGGGTTGCCTCTGAATTTCCTGGGCTGCACTACTAATTCTTCCTCCATTGGGTGCTCCACTTCTGTAGTTGCTCCATTCACTCTGCTTCCCTGATTCATGGTGATCAAACGTTCAAGATATTCTTGGATCCTATCTATTTTACCCATCATCTCTCGCAGGTTACTTTCATTGTCATCAATCCGGGAGTCATGGTTACTAATTTGCAATAAAGTATAACTCACTATTTCTCCCATGCTTTTGATTTCCCATGGTTTTTCTTTGTTGTCCATGACTCCAATTGCAACCATCTCATACAAGCTCCGCAGATTCTTCTTAATATCCATTATTCCTGTGTTATCTCCAGCTTGTGCCATTCTTCCAGCTTCCACAGAAATCTCAATGCAAGCAAACTGACTGTGCAAGGGATGAGTAGCAAGGGCACTGTCTGGAATTTCAACCAAGGGAAAACTAAGAAAATGACTTAGAACTGTAAGATCCTATTGCAACACCGTACCCCCGTGCCTTTCAGAGTAATCCAATGTTCCCACAGTACCTTCCTGCCACCCAGTGCAGAGACAACCCAAGACTCGTCTCAAACTTCCAGAATGCGTAGACTTTAAACCCAGACCAGGGCCTATAGACCAAGGCACAGAGGGGAAATAATTACAATGGCAATTGGAGAAGGCTGCGAGAGCAAGCATCTCCTTCACAAAGGAACGCGTGAGAGGGAGAGTTTTCCATGGGATGCCCTGCAGCCTCCCTCCTTTAATACCAGTCACTACATTCAAGAGGATGCGTACAGCTTTAGGAGAACTAGAGAGGTCCAGAGCAGAGTAAAAATGCATGGAGCTGCAAGGGGACGACATAAGGAAATGGGAAAAGTTAGAAAAAGCATACGAGGGACAGTAAAATTTAACTGATGGCCTAAAGGTATTAATTCCCACTGAGTTCAAGGTGTTGAGAGGATAGGAGGGAGACCACGTGGTCGAGGGAGAAGAGCTGACAGGATGAAGGAGGAAATTCTTGGAGCTGCCATGGAGGGAATGGAGGCCAGCTGCGTGGAAGGGGAGCGGAGCGAGGTGAAGAAATGTGGAGGGGGGGATAAGAATAAGGAGAGGGGGGTAGAGAAAGGGATGAAGGGGGGAAAGGAAGGAGGGATAAGGGGGGGAAGACAAGGAGTGGAGAGTGGAGAAGAGACTAGGAGGAAGAGAAGGGAGCACTATGTGGATTTGATTGAAATGGAGGAGGGATAAGTTCTTTATTAGAGAATTTTGAGTATTCAGAGGTCAGAAAGGGAGCTTCCCACACCGCATTTAAAGAACAAATTTGAGGATGGGGTGTTTTCCATCCTGGCTGTAATGACCTTGTGGGAGAGAGGCTCCCACATTAACCATACTGTCTTCTGTTGTATTATTATGTCGAAGGATGTGGAAAGCCTTATAGGTAGTAGACATGAGAAGCTTGGCTTTTTCAAATAGGGGGTGAAATTTGACAGCTCCAGTAGGGTATCCATTGAACAATTTGTATATGACGTGCCTGAAATCTCTGAATATAAAGACCTTGCAAAGATTCTTAGTATTTAGAAGATGAAGACCCTGGATAAGGGCCAGCCACTCAGCTTCATTGTTAGTTCTGTTACCTAGCCCCCACGCGAAGGTTTGTTCTACATATCCTCCGAGATTCAAGAGAATCACCCCTGCGCCTGCCACCCCTGGACCATTTATGATTTGTGTTATATCCAGAAACCTACATCCATTTTTCAATAATGCTCACAAGTGTTTGTCGATCCCAAGAGTTGATACACTCGATGTTTATACTTCATGTAAAAATCAACGTGATCAGGTGGCGATGCTGTTAATCAATCCAAGTATGCGTAGAGATCAATCGATTTTGATTCTCATTATGCTACTCCATACAGTCGATCACAGAGTTGATATAGGAGTCGATTCCTTCTTATGAAAGGAAATATTCATTAGATTATTTTTATTGAGGGCGATTCTTACAAACCTTGGTGCCATGATCAGTTTTATCTCCAGGTGCCTATTTCAAATGTGGAACTTGCCTTTATACATATTATTTATACTAGTAACTTTCTTTACCATTTTTTATTGTTTGACCTCTTTTCTTATATATTACTTTCTTTGAGAAGGAGATAACCAGTTAGTTAATATAGGTCCCATTTTTCCTTGTTTCCTGGTTTCGCTTTCAAATGGCATTCCTTGACGGGTAGATTCAGAAGGTAGTGCAGCCAAGAGCCAATTCGTTCACGGTAGAAAGGAAGTTATGCTACGAGGAATATCCAGTCTCTTTACCAAGATGGTGCTAGTAGATTGATTGCTCGGAGTGAAGCATTAAACTAGAGGAATTGGGGAGTACAGATGTTGAGGGAACTCATTGGGGCAGTACGACACAATATTACATGGCAGGAGTGAAAGAAACCTTCAATTAAATAGAATTAGAATATAGATTTGATATGCGTGGCTTACACCCAACTAGGAATGGGCTAGTAGATTATAATAATTGGCTGGGTAGTCTACCCCATACCAATTGGATTTACCCAGTATACCATACTACTAGAAGACAAACCATTACAACAAGCCTACCATACACATGATTAACGCCTTCCCCATAGTCTTTATTTATTCCCACATCCCAACTCTCTACTAGACATTACTACTTACCTGATTCTTTATTCGTTTAACCTAGTCCACATAGTAAAACAAAAAATATAAAAAAAACAATTTTTTTTTATATAATAAAATAATTAAAAAAAACAAATCTATATAACTTATATAAACAAATAAAAAAATAAAACAAAACAAACCACTATAAACATAATTTATGAAAAAAAATAATTAAAAAAATATACATATATATACCTAAAAAAACTGAAAAAAAAAAACCATTATCCAAATTAAATAATAAAAATAAAAATATGTATATGAAAACACACAAATATTTTTTTTTCATGGTAGGTCGAATGGTCTTGACCCAACTACAGCAGCAACGACATTCCGATTTTCCTTACCATCCTTTAATTCCGACAATTTAGATTGCTGCTCAACCTGATACTTCTTGTTAAATGGCCTAACCGTTCGTGCCAAACATTGGAGGGTTCGTGCCAAACATTGGAGGGTTTGGTGGGTTTATGATATGGATATTGGTCATATCCATTGAGGAGTTTGGGATCGATATTAACCACGGTTTATTTCACAATTTCTCTATTTAATTGCCATAGCTGCCATGGATAAAGCAGCATTGGAGAGAACCTGGAGACTTTTGAAGAGGCGGGCCGCAAATTCTGCACCTCTAGCATCAACACCACCTTCTTTGCTTACAAAATCCCTGGTAAGTACTGTGAATTGATAAATTTTTAGTGAATGTTGGATAAAAACCCTATTCGACCCCTCACCAGAGAGTTTCCATCCATCATGATTTTGGAGAATTAAATTTTTAGTGAGTAAACAGCCCTCACCTTCCAGCACTAGGCTCTTTCTGTTGTGCCCTCGGTATCCTCACTAATCTCTAGATAGACCTCTACCAGCATTTAAAAATGGATCTATCTGCACTTTAGGGTATTGTCCACCCCCTTTCTAGCCACAAAGGCTTCCCTTACAGTGGCAACACACCCTATACAATGTCTTCCTTGCCATTTTCCCATCGTTTCAATCCTCTAACCTTGTGCAACAAGCATAGTAACATTCGTTAGAAGGTTACTTTTTATTGGTTTTATTTGTTACTGAATGTAGGACTACTACTACCCCTATTTGCAGGCATATATATTAGACTATATAAACACTACACTGTAATCTTGGTTTCAAAAGCTAATTTTGATGGTTAGCTAGTGTTGTAACACAAGAAGGACTGATTTAAACCTTATTTGCAAATTAATATCAGATTGTATGTAATGGTGTTATCATGGACATAATCATAGTTTACACTCTGAATATTACATATGCTTTCTCATACTCTACTGCTGATGGTAAACGGTCACTTAAAGATTTTGTTTAAGAACCTATTTGCAAGTATACATACTGATTTGTTTTTCCTAAACTAGATAGTCACATAATTAGTTCAAGTTCATACTATACAGTTTTGTATGCACAGAGTGGTGAGTGTGTTTGAAATGATAAAACCAATGTATGGACTTATGCTTAAATAGTGGATGGTTACTGCTTCCTTCATAGCTGATATATCATTGAATTCACAATGCTTTACCGTTGCGATACTGTAGTACCTTGGGATGCTATATGTTGTACCTGCAATGAGTGACATTTCAAACTTGCTATATGATACATGGATGATCTAAAACTGAAAATTGGAATGCTCTACTGAAGTAGATGTACTAACTGCACTTACACTATTCAAGTTCACACTCATACTGTATTTTCTTCATTCCTTGAATTGACTCCAATAAGGCACTGGTCACTAACCATCTTCAGAGAAGACATTATTTGGTGTTTTAGTGTCCTTATAGACTCACATTAGGGCTCTCTCCTAGGAGATTTCGACTTCCAAAGAAGTTTGGAGAAGTGGCTAAGGTGACAGTGGTCACTTTCTCCTTCATATGTTTATCGGTAACTAGCCCTGCTAGTTAATCCGGTAACAGCTTGAAATTAGATATCTGATCTAAGAGAAAACTTGAAAGGCAGGAATATGTCTAGCTTTGAAGAATTGTGCATTTGTGGCCTACCAGATTCCTTAAATGATTAAGCAAGGTAAAGCTGTAATTTCTCTTTAAAAGAAATAGCTTTCTAGCTCCCTAAAGAGAAAATTTAAAAGAATTAGTTGAGGACGTTGAAGTAGCTTTCTCTCTCCCTAAATTAAACTCTGGTGGATGTTTCCTGGCTCCTTAAATAAGTATTTAAGCTTGGGATCTGTTTATTCCTAGATCACCTATTTGACAAGGGACACCTTGCTCAGCATGCTTTCTATGGCTTGAAATTAGAGATTTGATCTTAGATAAAACTTGAAAGGCAGGAATATGTCTAGCTTTGAATAATTGTGCATTTGTGGCCATCCATATTCCCTAAATGATTAATCAAGGTAAATATTTAATTTCTCTTTAAAAGAAATATAGCTTTCTAGCACCCTAAAGAAAAAATTGAACTGAATTAGTTGAGGATTCTAGTAAAATTGTCAAGGTCCTTGCAATCAAAATGGATAATATCAGCGCCATTTTTCCTTATCAAGCAGTGGATTATATCATTCCATGCCCACTAGTTTATGCATGGGAATTTATAAATTTCTATCCAATGGCAAGTTAATGTAGTCTTATAATCAACTACAAACTGGCATCCTAGGCCTTCTTGTTTTCATGCACTTAAATATCAATAAAGAAGTAGCTATATTCAGATGAGAAATAGCAGTTTCAAGATTATAGTAATATAATTTACATAGCCATTGAAGGATGGGTTAAGGCCGTTTTGCTGAAGCTAGGTAAATAAATACTTAAGCAAAACTATGAAAAACAAACTTCAGATATATCAAGATCTCAATCCAAGCATCATCAAAGCTCTAATAACATGTAAAGAAATCTAAAATCAATGCACAATTTTGATTTACACATATATAGTATATAAAATGTATTAAAGATGGATTTATCTCAAATGAGGGTACAACCATATATTTGTATAGTTCTCCTGTGATACACTCAAGGCCTTAACAATGCTGAAGTGCAAGTTAGGAATCCTGGTCTAGCCCCTAATAAGGCACATATGGTACCCATGTTATCCATGTGCTATTTATAAAAGCTATATATCTATCTTTTTTGTATTTCTTATAAGCCATGCTGTCCATGCATACTGATTTTGTGGGGGTCATGTTTCTAGGCATTCCCATTTCGGAAAATTTTACACATTTCCATGTTTTGTGCAACTAAGATTTATATTATGATTCATAATCTATATATTAAAGTATAAATTAGAATATTTATTATTTAGTAGTTAAAATTGAAGGAATTAGATATTTTTTTTATACAAGTACATTATATTTAAAATGTATATATATAGATATAACATGAGCTATATATTGAATTTTATATTTTATAAAATTTTATATGTATTTTATCTAAAAATTATAAATAGTCTGATTGAATAAGAGTTCGAATTTCTGTAAAGTAAGGAAGCAGGTTAATGACCCAATACCCGGAGGCATCTCGCAGCTGCAGAAGTCTTCCTTCATATGTGCGACTAGTGGGTTATTTCAGGTGGACAGTTTCTGTCAGCATATAATGATGCAACTGCATGCTGGGGTATCAAATTTCAATAGAGGTTAGGCTGGTAGCCCCAAGTATTGTAGGATTTTTCTTGCTTTAGGAAAAAAAAAAAATATATGTTTACATTATATGTACCTACTGTCTCCTCGCCATATCCAGATCCTGGATTTCCGAAAATCTGATGGATCTGTATCCAGATCCACATCTGCAACCATATTCAGACCCGTATCAGAATCCTGGTAGCTTAGAACCAGACAAGTAGAACTCCATTAAAACAGGTGACAGGAAAACATAGTTTTGATACAATTTCAGATACACATGTCACACACCCTAAGGTGCTAAAGGGGACTTGACATAATAGTCACTGCTCAAGACCTTATTGACCTATGAAAGAAACTGGACTGTAGCTGTTAAACTCACAAATTGGATGAAGAAGGAAGCAAATAAATTTTGCAGAAGAGAAAGGACTTTGGAGTCTGGACATCGATGATCTGTTCCCATATTTATGCTTGAGGCTAAGTTTTTTGCTAAATTTGACTTTCTTTTCTCTCCTCAAAGCTGGTCAAAAACTGGATTTCTTGTCATAAATTGCTAAAATAACCTTGGAAAAAAGCACCAGAAAATATCTTCAAAAGCAGTGCTGAACTTGCCTCCTTAAATCCAATGTTCCCCAAGTATTTGGGACATGTGGGCACGGAAACACACATTGGGGGCATGTGGAGACCACTCCAAAATTTTGGAAAATGCTGAGCTCTTCAAAATTATGAAAAATAGATAATTTGTACAAATCCCAACATATTAACAATTTAACATTTAAATTCTTCATCCCATCACCATTTACATACTAAAACTTAAAAGCAAATAATAAATACAAAATAGTAAATTCATCATTGTAACACGGTTGTGAATTCCTCATTGATTCATGAATCATTTATTATTCGAGTATTTGAATTTCACATTGTTAAATTCTAAATTTATAATACATGCACATTTTCCATTATAACTTTGAATCATAGGCATAAACAGTAGATGGAAATTTAAAATATTAAAATCATAAAATTGAATTGATGAAAAATAGGGAAAATTCCAACTATTGTTCACACACAGCCACAGAGAATTTTCGTCAAACAGTTTATGAACGACTGATATCAGTTAATAATAATAAGCCAGCCACATTATACTTCACCCAAGCATAAGTAAACCTTTTCTAGCACTGATATACAGTCCATAAATACAATTTGCAGTGGAAGAATAAGATAAATAAATAGACTGTAAACACAGTTAATGCACAGGAATTTTGGTCAAAAAATAATCCCTGGAGAAACCCTACGGCTTGGGGAAAACTAGTCAAGAGAATTTATTTTATTGAGATTCATATGGAAATTTCAAATATTACAACTAGCTGTAACAACAATAATTTAAGACTGTCATACCCCTTTAAAGTCATGCCCTAGCACCCAGAAATCTGAGCCAACTTGACTGTACGGACTGCCAGTTCAAGTACAGCTGTACGGACTGCTACAGTCACCTTAAACAACATGCCAAACTAAGAAATAAAGTGCAGACATGATAGAATTACCTCTGCTATTAATGACCTCGATTTCCATGCATATAAATCAGCCTAGAAATATGTGCCTTCAAGTCTGCAGTAAGGCCTATCACCATCAGCAGTATGGCCTATCATAAAATTCAGCAGTACAATTCTTTTTTGTTGTTACAGTATTTTCTTGGGAGTTGTGCCATCCCAATTCTCTTGGGAAGTGTTCCCTTTCTCAAACTATAAATCTTGAAATGCATGCCAGATCTCTACCTTCTTCCTCTTGTTGAAGTGTGTGCTAACTGGCTACATCTTCCATACTCTTCTTCTCCATCTCTTTTGAGTTTAATCTCTCTCTCTCTTTCTTGGAACTTGTGCCTCTCCTCAACTTATATTAAAGTTCAATTTATATTCTGAAAATTATAGTTCTGTTATACAGAAAATTAGATAAAATACATAATTGAAAATGAGGGTTTAAGGATCTAAAAATCAATCTTAAATTAATATTTATATGCTGGAAATTTCAGATTGTTGGAGCAAACAATAAAGGGATTTTTTATTGTTCTCATCTCTTTTAAACGAGCATAACTCTGACAGTCCTTGCATTTCTAGAGAAAGAATATCTTCCTATGAAACTCTGTCTAGCTGCTTCTCCTGGATACCATCATCACCTTCGTCCCATACAGAATCTGACATTTGAGTGTCTACTTGACCAAAAGCAATGCTTGCTTCATGTTGAGATTGAACAAAAGGATCAAAATCTCTCCTTTTAGGGGGCATTATCACCGTGCTTTGATGCTTGCCTCTTTTCCCTTCTCTTCTATCCCGGGACTCCAAAAAGTTGCCAGTGCTCATCCTTTCTGTCTCCATGTTGCTCAGAGAAATATACTGCTGGGAATTTGGGAGGAGGAACTATTTATAGGACCAATTATTCTATAATAAGTTTTAAATCTTTCAGTTTCAAGTGTTAATTCTTCCATAGTTGATATTTGTAACTGGACATTTTTTAGTGTTAACATGACCCAAATCTTGGAGTCCTCCATTTTCTCTGATCTTTTATGGTCTCCCTTAATCTTATTTTTATTGATATATGACAGTAATAATATTGACACTCACTACTCAACTCGTTACCTTTTTCAATTTCAGGGGACTTGCTTAGATATCACCTCTAATCCCACAACCTCCTATTCTGAGATTTTAGCCCATGTGGTTCATTCAAGGCTTCCTTTTATAAGTTAGAGCAGATATGGATGTATTATTTGTCCTCTAAAGAACCTTCTGTTTCTTTCATTCCATAAGTTCAACTATGATTGTTAATCTGAACTCCCATAGTATTATCAGTTGTTGACAATTTCTATATTAATATTGTCTAGGTTCTTATGACTGCCTGTTAGGTATAGCTCCCGATTCATTATTATTCCAATGCAAATGCCTATATTTATACAAATTACATGGTGGTTGGGTTTCACCTTCCGCTCAACTTGTTTGGCTTCCTACTATTTATTTATTTATTTATTTACATTATATAACCCTAACGGATTATATTCTAACAATCCCCCTCTTAATCCGAAGGGGTTTTCATAAGTCCGAGCATGTTTCTGAACCTTTCAAACTTTTCTCGTCCAAGCGCTTTGGTGAAGATGTCTGCAACTTGATCATTTGTGGAACAATGTCGAAGATGGACTGTCTTATCTTCTACATGATGTCAAATCAAATGATACTTTGTGTTGATGTGTTTGGTTCGATCATGGAATCTAGGATTATTAGCCAGCTTGATTGCAGAAGTATTTTCGACCAGTAATGGAGTGGAGTTCTCTTGTTTTTCTTGCAAATCTTCAAGTATCTTCCTTAGCCATACTATTTATTTTGTTGCTTCAGCTGCAGCCACATATTCTGCTTCTGTTGTTGAATCTCCCGGAACTGATTGTTTGCATGATCTCCATGAGACAGCTGCTGATCGAAGAATCATAGTGTATCCAGAAGTTGATACTCCTGTCTCCTTATCACCATCAAAATCTGAGTCTGAGTAACCAATAAGTTTGAAGTCATCCACTTTAGAGTACTTGAGTCCAACGTCTTGAGTCCCCTTCAAGTATCTTAGAACCCTCTTTGCAACTGACCAGTGTCCTTCACAAGGTTTATGCATGAACCTTGAAAGTATGCCAACAACATAAGAAATATCTGGTCTAGTTGTTGTAAGGTAGATAAGACTTCCTACAAGTTGTCGATAATTGGTCGCATCTTCAAATTCTTTTCCTTCGCTTGATGTGAGCTTCATTTTCTGTTCCATTGGAGTAGATATAGGACTGCAATCTGTCATGCAAAATTTGTTTAGTAGTTCTCCAACATATGTTTTCTGAGATAGGAATATGTACTTAGGATGTTGAGTGACTTGAATTCCTAAGTAATAGTGGAGATGTCCCATATCTATCATTTCAAAGATCTTTTTCAAATCTTTCTTTATGGATGATATATAGCTCTCATTGTTCCCTGTCATCAAAAGATCATCTACATACACCACAAGATACACAACAGATCTTCCAACTTTCTTTATAAACAGTGTTGCATCATCAAGATCAAAATGTTCGAAATTTAACTTCAAAAGATGTTCGGTTAACTTTTCATGCCATGTGCAAGGCGCTTGTTTTAGGCCATACAAGAATTTGACAAGCTTGCATACCTTTTGTTGTTTTCCTTTCACAACAAAGCCTTCTGGCTGAGACATGAAGACATTCTCTTTCAAGTCTCCATTTAAGAAAGCAGTCTTCACATCCATTTGATGAACTTTCCACCCTTTTTGAGCAGCTAAAGAGAGTAAGGTACGGATGGTAGCCCATTTTGCTGTAGGAGAAAATGTTTCTTCATAGTCAATTCCTTCTTTCTGTGCATAGCCTTTTGCTACAAGCCTCGCTTTGTGCTTGTCAAGTGAGCCATCTGATTTGTATTTGTTCTTGTACACCCACTTGCAGCCAATTGGTTTGGTTCCAACTGGAGGGTCAACCAGCTTCCAAGTTCCATTCTTTATGAGTGCATCATACTCATTCTACATAGCTTCTTTCCACTCAGCTCGAGTAGAATATTCTTCAAAGGAATTTGGTTCAAAGTTATCAGATAAATTAAATTCACAATCAAATGATACATCCATGTCATCACCTAAATTATCTGCTTCTCCTCCATGTCTTTTCGAACTTCTCGTTCCCGTCTTTCCAACTTCATCCTGATGGACACTTTCAAGTGTCTTTGTGGCCCATTTAGGAATCTTCCGTGATGGTCCTGGTTGATCAGCTAGTGGTGCTTCATCATTGATTGAGAGTCTTTCAATTCTCTCAATCACGTCATCCAGTTGAATCTCTTGATCAGGTGAAGTAGCAGGAATTTCTTCATGCGGGGGAGTTGGTGCTTCATATGGAAATTCCAAAGGTTGTTCCAGAATAGGAATCGCCCCTTCAAGGTTTGGAATTTCATATTCATTTTCATAATAGTTCTTTGGATGAGGATAATTTTCCAGATGATCAAGCTGTCTCTCAATGGATTGGTCATTTTTATTAGTTTCAACAAAAATGACATCTCTGGAAATAACAAATTTCTTGTTTACCTCATCATACAAATGGTATGCCTTGGAGTATTCTTCGTACCCCAGGAAAATGCACTTTTTGCTTCGAGCACCAAGCTTGTTTCTTTGCTCCTTCGGAATCAAGGCATAACAGGTGGAACCAAAAACTCTGAGATGCCTGACTGAAGGGAGATGGCCAAACCACATTTCATGTGGAGTCTTCTTATCAAGTGCATTTGATGGATTTCTATTTCTCAAATATGCTGCACATTTTACTGCATCACCCCAAAACATTAGTTTTACATTCTTGAAAAACATCATTGAGCGAACCATATTCATTATGGTTCTATTCATTCCCTCTGCTACACCATTTTATTGAGGATTGTAGGGAACGGTAGTCTGATGTGCAATTCCATGTTGACGAAGATAAGCTTCAAAAGCATTTGAAGTGTATTCTTTTCCATTATCAATACGAAGTGTACCAATTTTTTATTGTGTTTGTTTTTCAATCAATGCATGAAAGTCTTTGAATGTTTGAAATGCTTCTGATTTTTCCTTTAAACAGTATGTCCAGCACATTCGTGAGTAGTCATCAACAAATGTCATAAAGTACTTATTCCCATTTGCTGAAGGTGTTGGCATTGGTCTGCATAAATCAGAATGCACTAGTTCTAATTTCCTACTTGCTCTGAAATTAGATTCATGGAATGTCAGCTTACTATGTTTCCCTAATATACATGCATCACATTTATTCTTCTCTTTAGGAATGGTGGGCAAGCCAAATACACCATTCTTTCTCAACAAACAAAGACTGTTATAATTTAGATGACCAAATCTTGCATGCCACAATGAGCTAGATGACATATTACCTTCTCCATGCTGAGAGAGGTAGGCATAGTTCTGAAATCTTGCAGATGAACCCTTGAGCTTCAGCAGCTTTCCATCTTCGTATCCAGTCATGATGACTTGGTTGTCAGAGGACTTCCTTACTTCAACGATTCCATCAAACATGTGGATGGAATGGCCTTGCTGTCGAATCTCCACCAAGGACAGCAGGCTTCTCTGCAACTCTGGAAGATAGAGAACATTCTTCAACAAGAAATCAGGGAATCCAGGCATCTTCAGTCGAATGGTGCCCATTCCCTTTGGTTTAATACTTGACTTATCTGCAAAGTAAACTATGCCATCTATTGTTTCATTCAGTTCTTCAAAACAATATTTTCTAAATTTCATGTGTGATGTTGCACCAGTATCAAGCAGCCAACAATATTTATAAGATGAAAGAGAAGTCATTTCATTAAATCCAAGATTACAATGTGCAACAATACAAGAATCAGGAGATTTACTAGCATCTTGGTCATCTTTCTTCTGGTTATGCTTGTCTTTGATGGAGTCCCATGAAGCCCAACACTGATCTGATGTGTGCCCAGTCTTTCCATAATGTTTGCACTGCAAATCTGATCTTTTGCTTCTGCCCCCTCTGCCTCTGAAATTTCTTCTTCCTCGTTCTCTTTCTTTGCCGCAATCTCCCTTGGAAGGGTCTTTGGATTGGTCTTTTCCATCTAGGGCAGCACCAATACTAGATGCCAAAGAGTGCATCTTTACAACTATTAGTGTAATTTACAATAATAAACTTGATATGACAAAGAGAAAAACAATAACCTTGCAGGTCTACAGTCTCTGCCAAGGTGATTTACAGAGGTGATGGTGAGGGAGAGGCACTGCTCTCAAAGAAACACAGGATTAGAATTCTTTCGACACATCTCCATGTAATTTACTTTAGAGTGTTGTTTACATGGATAATTCAAATATTCATATGAAAAAATTACAATGATACCTCAATCATAACTGTAACTTGCCATTGTGATTGTCTAAATGATGTGGATCTGGTTCTGCAACTTTTCTTCTTTTGGAGCAGCTATAGCAATAGCTGCAAGATTTCTTAGACCACTTGTGAATCCTTTTTGGGAATTCAATATGGTCAACCAGCTGCAACTTTTCTTCACAATATAATTTCTTTTATGCACCAACAATCTTTGCAATGATTTCTTGTAAGCAAAACCCTATTTAAATCCATTAAAATGCATAGACAGAACGCCAATAATCGCTGTAGGGTTTCTGGTTTTGTAGTCTATTGCAACAAATAGGCTTACAATGTTGTGAACAAATTTTCTACAACCTCCAAGATTTTGAAAAGCTTATAACAATCTCCTTTAAAATATAGTAATCACTCAATGAGAATAAACAAATACTTGCAGAATTTACCAACGCACATAAATTAGGGCATAAATGAGGTTTTATGCACTTCCAAGCAATAGACTCGGCAGACGCACCAGACACACCAGACTTTGCAACTCATATATGGTGGAGTTACAAGTAGAGAAATAGGCTATTTTGACAATGGAGAATACAATTTTTCAAGAGATATCAACGCAGCATACATTATTTCTCAGTCACTCTCCACGCAGTTGATAGGGCAGACTATAATCAACACGCAGTCTCCAAACTTCAACGCAGGCATACGCAGTCTCCTCAAGCATTATATCTCAGTCACTCTCCACGCAGTCTTTCACAGTAAATGGGTCACAGTCTTTCACATCTCCTTAACACAGCATAGAGGACGTAGTTCTCACAATTCAGCAAGCAGCTCCACGCAGGTGTATGAGAGCATCAATCTTCAACAACTCTTTGTAGCCATGGGTATAACTCCCAGGCAGTCTTCAACAGGACTTCAACGTGACTTCAGCCTTCATCACTCTCTCATGAAATTGCAGCTCTAGATTTCAATTGCAAAGGGTCTCTATGCATAAAAAATTAGTGTTTCCAGTCTTTCCAACACATCATACAACGATCATCATTCACCAAAAAACTCGCAGCAGAAATACTATGAAATCACAGCTCATATAACAAGCTCACTCTCCACGCTCTTG
This sequence comes from Pseudotsuga menziesii, assembly GCA_001517045.1. Taxonomy (NCBI): domain Eukaryota; kingdom Viridiplantae; phylum Streptophyta; class Pinopsida; order Pinales; family Pinaceae; genus Pseudotsuga; species Pseudotsuga menziesii. Next base: position 130,976 of record LPNX010670803.1, read on the forward strand.
AATGGAGTCACTCAGTCTTCAACGCAAGGTATATACACGCTGTCACAGGCCTCCATGCACAACATTTACAGCTCCACGCACAGCATTCATGGGCCACTTTGAAAAATGTTTGCAGAATTTACGATGGGTAAATTTAGGGTTTTCGTATCCCAACAGTCAAATACAAACAGCTTCTTCATTTAACAAAGTAGCAAGACCACGGTCTCTTCATTCTTCGCATATTTAGCAAAGGTATGGCTCACGACCCTCCCAGATTGGACACAGACCTGGCACAGTTCAAAATCACAGGTGGAGGATACTAGACTTCACGACTTCACGCAAAAAAGGGAAAAACAACAATCTTCATTCTTTAAAGCAGTCGCAATAGCAAAAATACGACCTCGATCTCCAACAAATTCTAGGACTTGGCTAGTCGCAGTAATCCTTCCATATCGTTTTAGATCACGGATCCCTACATGAGATGCAACTGGCAGCATGTGAATTCTACCAAGTTTGAACAACAAATGCATGGATTCTCTGACAAATAGGTTATGGGTGAATATAGAAGGTCATGACGTCAACACACATCTCCACACTGTATTCTAAAGATGTGCAGCTCTCATTTCAATCGCAGCATAGCAAATATATTAGTCAATAGAATGAAAACAAAAGATTTATTCACCAACAGAAACCTGAAATCGATTCAGGATTTCTTCAATGCATCACACAACGTAGCAGCAAAGGAGTGCTTCAACGCAGGGATCACAACATATATAGATTCAAACTTAGTAGAGAATAAACGCAGGCAGGAGGAGTAATGCATACACTGCATGCGACTCGATTGGTAGACTGATGGAGCAGTCTCGCAATGGACTCGCAAGCAGAATTCCAGGAATGGGCAGACTGGCAACAGGTAGGAGTTATGGCAGCACTCTGATACCACTTGTTAGGTATAACTCCCGATTCATTATTATTCCAATGCAAATGCCTATATTTATACAAATTACATGGCGGTTGGGTTTCACCTTCCGCTCAGCCTGTTTGGCTTCCTACTATTTATTTATTTACATTATATAACCCTAACGGATTATATTCTAACACTGTCATCAACTCCTACACCGATTTCCTTTCTGAACCTATTTCCTCCATTAAATTCCTTAACATCTTCTTTGTCACTTCGCATTTCCAAAATAGATGAGAACATTTCTCCTCTGCCTTAAGACAGTTAACAAAACTCAGAGGTCCTTCAAAATCCATTCTTATGAAAGCTTCCAGTGTATTGCTTTTCTGGCCCACCAACGGAAAGCTTATGTGTTTGGCCATATGTTGCTTTTTCAATTTCAGAAGTATGGTTCAAAACTTGTCTCAGTTCATAGTGCCACTCTGAATTAAGAGACAATTGTATCCCTAATGAACCATGTAAATTATATTACTTGCAAATCCCTATAGGAGTTGTTCTTGTTCTATAATAAAGGGAAATTTCCTCTTGCAAAATATCTTGCAACTTCTTCTTTTCCTCCATTGTAGTTATACCTAGCTAAAATAAATGAGAGCATTTCTCCTCTGTCTGAAGATAGTTAACATCACTCACAGGTCCCTCAGAAGCCCTTTTTTTAAAGCTTCCAGTATATTGCTTCTCTGGCCCACTAACAGAAAGCTTATGTGTTTGGCCATATGTTGTTGTTTCAATTTCTGAAGTATTGTCAATAACTTGTCTTGGTTCATAGTGCCACTCTGAATTAAGAGACAATTGTATCCTTCATGAACCATGTAAATTATATTACTTGCAAATCCCTATAGGAGCTTTTCTTATTCTATAATAAAGGGAAATTTCCTCTTGCAAAATATCTTGCAACTTCTTCTTTTCCTCCATTGTACCTATATCTGGCCACCAGGTTTGATTCTTCCAT